>JAYMTO010000599.1:0-11494 GCA_036898065.1 California macrophylla | reverse complement strand
AAACGTCAGAAAGATCACAATGAGTTGATGCATGATAAAGTTGCAGATCTAGAGATGAGTTTAAATCGTAGCAAGGTATTTTCCTCCTCAGAGATAGTTAGCATATTGATCATTCTCTTTTATTTTTACTAGTATTGTTCAGTGTCTAACCTATTTAAAACAAAAACAAATTATATTCACTCTTGTTTATTGATAAAAAAATATTCACCCTTGTTTAAATGCTTATCCTGAAGGTTCTTAAGCTAGGTAGAGAACAGCCCTATGTGAGTTTGCTATTAAAACTCTGGTAATTGAAGAAGTGTTATGAGTTTCACTAACCCAGATAATATAGGATGGCTTCAAGTCCACTCGTAAAACCCCTCTGGTTGGCCTTAGGTCTCATTCCATGTTTGGATAGAGGTGGACCGACATTGTTTTTCTAATCCTAGGACATAGGATTATTTTTCTTTTTTATTCTTAATCAAGCCAAACATATTTCAATCTAACGTAATTGTTGGGTGTAGAATTCTATTTTCTTCGTTTTGTTAATTACCTTTTGCATGAACTTCTTCATTATTTAACACTGTTGCTATGGATGATACTAGCAACAGCAGCTCGAAAATTCTTCATATCAGAAAGTTCTGGCTGATACAACTCAGATGTATGAGAAGAAAATATCTGATCTGATTAAGCAATTAGACAAAGAGCGTGCTTCCTCGAAAAACACCGAGGAACAGTTACATGTTACAAGGAAGCTCCTATGTGATTGTCAAAAGTCAAATGAGGTTAGTTCTTGTGTGTTATTAATGTTCCTGCTGTACCCCAGATTTGTGCTTTATTTATAGTTACTGCTTTTGCCTTTGGTTTGAAAAACATTGCTCATTCTTCTGTTCTTGCTTATATGGTTTTATGACACTTGATAATGTATGAATTGCATATTGGTTGTAAAAAATGAAGTGTTGATAAGTAATCTTGTGAGCACAAAACTTACATATTTTTTGTTCTTATTAGCAATACCAAGTAGAAAATTCTGCATATCAGAAGGAGCTTGCAGACACCACTAAGATGTACGAGGAGAAGATAGTCGAACTAAACAAGAAGTTAGAAGATGAGTGTGTTCATTTAGAAGCTGCCAAGGAACAACTTGATTTGGAAAGAAAGCTCCAAACCGATCATCAAAACTCATTGCAGGTAAACTTTTATATAACTTCCTCCTTATCGCCTTCATTATTCTAATTATATTATCCATGGAGGCAATAATTCCCAGGATTTTGTAGATTCCTAAAGTCTAAACTTATTATGATTGTATTGTCTGTCTCCAGACCCATGATCAGAAAGAGATAGATGCCTTGTGGGTTAAGCTACAAGAAATGTATCAGTTGCAAGAAAATACCATAAAGCAACTGCAGACTTTGAGATCAGAATATGACGATTTATTATCGCAGAAGGTAATTTTGACAAATTGAACCGGTGGTTACGATTGAAACGTCCATTCCTTCAATGTCCATGTTAACTTTGTTGCATAAATGGGTCATCTACAAGATAATGTTCTTATGATACTATCTTCTTTTGTAAAGGTAAACCTAAGTGAAGAACTTCATGCTGTGAGGCAAATACTTCTAGCTGAAGAAAAGAAGAGGAAGATTGTCGAAAATGAGCTGATCAAGATACAAAGCAATGTCCCCGACAATGACAGTGACTTCGAGGCAAGTTACTTCATGCATTCTGTATGTATATCCCATTTGTTAATTATGTTGTACTGATTTTTCATATTAACATTTAACAGGACAAGAGATCATACATGAAGGAAAATATAGGTAAAGGATCTTCAGCGTTTGGGACTACTGTAAGTTCACACAAGTCAAATCCATTAAGGGAGACACTATCTGGTCAGAGGGCCACAATTACAAAAATATGTGAAGAAGGCAAGACTTTATCAATAGTAAAAGCTTGTTATGTTTTACAAGTATTATTACTCAAAACTTCTTCAGATCTTATGTTTATAAAGTTGTTTGGCTTTTACGAATTCAGTTGGGCTCCAAAAGATATTACAGTTGTTATCATCTGGAGACACAGATGTCCAAATCCATGCTGTGAAAGTGGTAGCCAACCTTGCTGCTGAAGGTACACAAACATTTGAACCGAAAAGATCTCTCTGAAACTATCGCTGCTAAACTTCTGCAAATGTGATGATAGTCAGCATATCAACTATGGTTCTTACGTTATTTCAGATACTAATCAGGCAAAGATTGTGGAGGAGGGTGGTTTGGATGCTTTGCTTATGCTATTGCGGACATCAGAGAATACAACTATTCTTAGAGTGGCTTCCGGGGCCATTGCAAACTTGGCAATGAATGGTAGTTTTGATTTTTTTTGCCTTCACTTGTGTTATGACAACGGCGATCTTGCATATGAAAATGTTGTCAGTGAATTCTTATAGGCAGAAAACCGGGTGAAAATCTCAGTAACAAAATATTAGAATTATTTGCTTTTTTTGCTCATTTACGCCACCATCCATCCAAAATGGCTATGTATTATCTTAAAATCCACTAGTCACCATTGGCTGAAATTGTAGGAACTTTTAAGAATCATCTCACTAAAATTCAGTCCCTTGGCTTTCTACTAACAATTGTCTTCATCTCTCAGAGCTGAATCAAGGCTTAATCATGAGCAAAGGAGGAGCTCATCTTCTAGCAAAGACAGCGTCTAAAACAGATGACCCACAAACTCTTCGGATGGTAGCTGGTGCACTCGCAAATTTATGTGGAAATGGTAAGCTGGAAGTTAGTCTATTAAACCGGGCCATAGAACTCAACGTTTATGATTTTATATGTCAACTGCTGGAGCATTTCAGTTGGATCTAAAAATCATATACTGGAATTTGTTAGCATATTCACTTAAAAGTGATTCATTGTATGACAGAAAAGCTGCACTCGATGTTGAAAGAAGACGGAGGCATCAAGGCGATGACGGGAATGGTCAAATCTGGGAGCGTTGAGGTCATTGCACAAGTTGCTCGGGGAATTGCTAATTTCGCAAAATGTGAATCAAGAGCAATAATTCAAGGTTCGTGGAGTCCATATGTTATATGTTTTGAATCTTAGGTACCTTCACTTAACTAAATGCGAAGTTACTCCCTGCAGAACATAGAAAAGGCCGTTCACTTTTATTGGACGACGGCACTCTAACATGGTTGATTGCAAATTCTTCCACCACTTCCATTTCAACCCGACGCCATGTCGAGCTTGCTCTCTGTCATTTAGCACAGAATGGTACCCTATTTTCTGACTTAAGCATTATCGAATGACATAATAATTACGAATTTGTTATGTTTACACAACATTTCTACTGATTATGATTGTTGCAGAGGACAATGCCGGGGACTTCATATCCAGTGGAGGGTTGAAAGAAGTAATGAGAGTATCAGTCGAATCAAGTAGAGAAGATATCCGTAACTTAGCTAAGAAAACATTGAAATTGAAGGCATTTCAAGCTAAGATTGTTGCAGATTAACAGTGAAATGTACAGATTTCCGACCTCAGAGTTCTTTTTGTCTCGCCGGACTGAAGGCAGCAATAACTCTTTCTCGAAGAATAGAAGAAAAATGAGGTAAAATGTAGTAAGAAATTAGGGGATAAAATATGTAGGCTACTCTTTTTTGGCAAGTATTTAGTAATGTGCTTGCACTAGTGTTGCTTGGATTGCAATCCAATATGTATGTACTTGTCATTCTACAAGCAGAGTGAATACTAACACTAGAACTTCTGAGATATTTTAATTTCCATCTCTCTGATCAAATAAAATATTCACCCATATTTTTATGAATATTACAACATTGGTTCTATTTCATATGTATATTTTAGTGCTGGAGTATGACTTTGTACAGACCTTGTTCACAAGGTTTTTTCTTCTTCAAATAACTGGTCAGTTAAAAATTAGTTACTATAAAAAATGTATTTATTATTATATGAAAGCAACAGTAATTTTCATATCAGTAAATCACAGGCCAAAAATGTACCACAACAGGTCACAGTTGCCATTTTCTAAGATAGAACAATGGATCTATACACATTTGCACCATTAAACCCACCTTTGGAGGAACAGCCTTGTCATGTTTGATGTGCAACGGAGAAATTGACATCGGATTCCAGGAAATCTATTGGGATAAAATTTCTGAAACCCGAGATATTGCATCAGCAGGAATATCCCTTCCCGGGACTTGGATGCTGAGAAGATTTTCATACCTGTAAAAGATGTAGGTCAACCCGTGGGTTTAATCTATGTGATAACGTCTTTGTTTATTTTTCATTTTTGAGCTTGGAGATTTGAGTGTTTATCATGCAATATTTTTTAATTGCGGTAACTATGGGCAGGTGGATGATTTACTTACTCTGTGGGGGAAAACAAGCTAGGGTTCTCTGTGATGAAAGCAAGCAAGGCCTACAAGTAGGAAAATAAATTAGAATTATATGACAGTAGAATGGCTTAAATAAACTGAGGAACTGTCAAATTTGGATGACTTGCCTCAAATGGCATGTTTAGGAGTTCGTAGTATGTCCCGACACAACCTAGTCTCAGCTGTACCGATTCATGGTCAATTGATGGAAGACCTGCCAGGACCTGCAGTGACAATAAAATATGAACAAGGTTGAAAAAGGGTTTAAGGAAACAAAGTCTGAATCAGCAGGTTTCGTTTGGGTTAGGGAATGGATCATCAATTGAATCAATTATTCTATATGGAGTATGTTTTTCTCATTGTACAAAATCCATGCTCAACAAAGTGTCATTCGAGAGAATACAACTCTCTTTTGTCCTTTTGCTGTAGTGAAACAAAGCAAGGAACTATGAGGTAGGAAGAATAAAAATTTATTATGTCAAACATGCATGAATTAATATAATTATTGAATCACGAAGCAGACTAAATTCTTGGAAAATCTTAACGTAATTCAAAACATTTGCAACAAAATGGATATGAGGAGAAAAAAGTTACCTGTTCCAAGGCAATTGTATTCCGGCATATTTGCTGCACCCCGAAAAGGTTGATGGATTTCATATCAGCCAAAGCCTGAAAAAATAACACGTCTTCCAATAAACAGCAGAAATAAGAGCAAAATAGGTGTGTGTGCTGTGTGGAGAGAGAGAGAGAGAGAGAGCTTGCACACCTTGATGGATGTATCTGCTGCAATGCCACAAATTCCACCAAATATGTAATTACGCTTTACTCCAGAAACTAAAGGCATCATTGCTTCATCTCTACGTGATATCTATTGGTAACAAAACCAAAATGAAGTGTGATATTTGCCTCCAAGCAGAGATGATTTTGATGGAAACACAGATGGATACTTACAGAACCAAACAAACTTTGGTGTCCTACGATTATCCTTTTCTATAAGTACACTAACTTCTCAGATAAATCTCAAATCAAGATATGGATAGCTGTACTCAAGAGTTAAAACTTTAGATTAACAATTAAGTTCCCACTCTCTTATCATTACCAAATTTTAATACAATTTTAACAAGATCCCAATTCCTAAAACGGGTTTCTAAATCTCAGATGTCCCATCAAGGATAACCACAAATATGATTGGACGGCACATCTGTACTGCAATCAATCTACTTTAAAAATGCGTTTATACCGCCTACCACAATTCAAAATTTGAAATGAATATTGCGATTTCAAGGAATGAGGTTCATTTGGAGCCCCATACATCAAAATTTACATTCAATTTTCATGCCTCCAATGTTGCATGTTCCTATTAAAGATTCCTATACCTAAAGATAACTATATAGGATAACTATCTGGTACAAACCATACCTTAAATACAAACTATGAACCCTTGGAAAGTAGAGCTCAAATAGTTGGAACTTTTCCAAAGGCTTGTGCTTCACTTTCCAAAGGTTCGTAGTTTTTGCGACCACGATGTGAACAGGGTTCCAATGTTTGTACCTAATAGCTTCCCTATATATATCACATGCTTTCTTCTATGACACGTGCATAGAAGTGCGCAAAACTATTTGAAACAGCTGAAACAAATATTATAGAGTCAACAACATCATCTATCGGCTATTTTTTTTCCACTCAAGTTGGAGTTAAAATACAGACCTTGGCAGTAAGTGAAATGACAAAGTCATCTGGCTCTTCAGCATCTCGGTTGTCCAAGTATTCCCTATCTGCCATTTCCTGTTTAAATGATAATGCTCAGACCCCATGCAGAATCATCTAAGAGGTATCAGTTCTATTGGGACAAATGTGTAAGTCATAAATCTTGTGTAACCAAAAACACATAAATAATGCACAGACCTGCAAATGAGAAATTGTCTCCAGTTGCATCTCTACACGTAAAACCTTAAGGCAATCAACTGCCAATTTCCTATACCCGTCAGCAAATGAATCTGTAGCCCTACCAGATATACTGCCCATTTGAGAATTTTGGCGCTTCACATTCTCTTGTACATTATTTGATGTTGTTAAGGTCGTTAGCCCAAGTCTGCATAAAACAAGAGATTCACAGTCCCTATTAGCTGTTGCAAATACTTAATTCAATGCTTTTTAAGGGTTTTCTACATGGACGCACGATATGAAGTGTAAACATGAAATCATGTGATCATACCTAAAACAGTGTAAAACTAGAACATAAGACGCTGGCATCCATGTCTGCCCTAGTGGTGATGCCTTTTATTTTCAGGACAATAAGCATAAGGGAGCAGCAAAGCAAAATGTTTAAGAAAACTTAAGATGTCATGAAAGAATGCACAAGAAAACTTTTACGGACAAGGAAAACAAGGAGAAAATACTAGAATAATTAGAAGAAAATGACTGAAAGCACGATATTTGCATCTGCAAAAGCAACTCAAAATTACAACTAGCTCTTTACCAAGGAAGCCAGTAACTTTTATGACCTGCCTGCACTCAGAGGAATCTATCCACATCTATACCTTTTAAAATGTTCTAGAGGCAAGGTCCATATATAAAAATTATATGATTAAAAACTCACGTGGGATTTAAGTGTGCATCTTGACTTTCAGGTGTCTACCCCATGTACAATGTAAATGCCTTTTGATCATTCAGTAGAGCCCGAAGCCTCATACTGTTTGGTTTAACTTGAATTTGGTCAATGAATCTAACAAATCATGAAAAGTTTTTCTCATTTTTGTAATGTAAATATATTTTCTAAGAAGGAAGAATAAGAGTATGAAAACAAGAACCTTCAGCTTCCTAAAAATATTGGCCAGTTAATAAAATTATTGGTCATCTACACCCATAGCAAGTTTGAAAAGTGATACAATACTTTGTTCATTCTCTATAAGTCAGTGTAATAATTCTGTTGGTTAATTACTCCTTGCTGCTTAGACTAAACACTCTAACCTCTGAAATTTTTGGTCTATACTATTTGTTTTTTGATATATGGTCTATACTATTAAATGCAATTCATTCAAACTATTTCATGATTGTTTTTGTAGCTATGACTATTTGGATCTTATAGGCATGCCTGTTGGCATTTATCTAACTGGATCCAGTTATTATGTTTTGGGAAAGACCATTTCTACACTGACAAATATAAGATATGAGAAAGTTTACCTCTCAATTGAGTCTGCAACATACTCTAGCGAATCACTAAGAGATGCCAACATTGTAAGCCTGTTATCATCACGAATTAAATTCTCCTGCATTCAATGAAGAAAAAATAGTTTTTATTTTAGATTCAAGAATAGATGAATCTGGTTAATCAGTAAAGCATAACACAAGTAAATAACACATTAAAGATACATAGTTTGCCATAGAAATAAGGGCACCTGTCTGATTGGCCGCAAAAGCAACAATAAATCATTCAGTTGGAGATCGACTTCAACAACTTCAGCATCAGAGGTATTATTGTCCGTGGTTGACAGACCATATGGATTAGGCAAACATGAACTTGCTGGATGCATCCGCATCAGTCTCTCGATATCATTTCTTGCAATTAGCATGTAACTCTGCTTCTGCAGTACAGCCTATATAGCAAAACCAATGAAATTAATGAGTGACAAAAGCTGACTGCATAAGACAGGTCTTCATAGAAAATGCCACACATGTTATAAATCTTCTTTTTAATAGGTTGTATCAGCGATGCCAACCATAAGTTGATACTGTTAAACTTTACTCCAACCCAAAAGGTAAGGGTCCCAATTAGTATATCCGGTGTCTCTAACTTCACATTCTTTCGATGTAAGATAGGTCAGCACTCATCATTAGATGCAGGATAACACAAAAAAATATGATATATTTTTAACACACCACAGACACATGCTGGATAATACAAAAAGCCCTACATGTTGACCAAAAATTAACTGGGAAGGAAACACAAATGGGTGACATAGGTCCTACATCAAACCTGCTCCGATACTATGTCACACCTTACTCCAATCGAAGCTTAGGATAATAGGTTGACTACCCAACTAGTATATCAAGCTGTTAATAACTTCATATTCTTTCATCGTGAGATACTACAGTGTTTGAACATTTTGGCAAACACGGTTGATGTTTTGACTCTGATTAGTATGGTCCTAGGTTGCTCTTTGTAGACCTAGACCACTTAATCTAATATTGTGAGGAGTCCAATCTAAAGCATATGGACAGGGCTGATGCCTCCTTCCTAATGCTGACCTGCAAGTTGTCAGTGGCCGTTGGGACGTCCATGGATTTGCGAACGTGTCAGTGGCCGTGGCCTCCTTCCCAATGCTGACCTCCTTCTATGTTGATATGTCCATGGGTTTGCGAATGTGTCAGTGGCCGTTGGGACGAAGATTCTGATGCCTCCCTCCCAATGCTGACCTGCAAGTTGAGAGCACCGAAACACAACTACCCCAGTATAAGATTATGCTAATTTAGATAAGTATTCCATTATTTATTTCCAGCCCTTTCCGGCTCTTTAAATAGGGGTCCACAAACTTATAATAGCCGATAGTGGATATTAAATCTCCTAATTACAAGGAAAACAGATCATGCAGTAAACTACTCAAATATGTACCAAGTATTATTCAAATGTGTGTAACAACATTCAGCTAACCACATCCCATGTTTCTGTGAGACCATAACACATTTCTTATTAAAGGCTCAGTTGGATGTTTAATTCAGCCTCTAATCTAGGTAATTTTAGTTATAGATAGAAGACTTGGAAAGCTAGTTGAGGATAAGAATATCTATCGAAGTTATCTCATGTCAACTCGTTGACCGAAGTTTGTTGAGTTATGCTTCAGTTAGAATTCTGGTTGCACTTTGTTAGTTGAACCATTTTTGATACATAATAATATTTGGTTGTCACCGTCACTTCATTTAAATTTTTAGTGCATTTGTCCTGCTGTATACATCATAATATATGTTGCTCCCCGAGAGTTTTGTTATTTTGATCCGACTTCTGACAGAAATGTTTTGGATTATGCTTCATTTACAATTTAGGTTGCTGCAATTTGCTTGTTGCCTCATAATATTTGCTGTACCCCGCAGTTCTATTTTATTTTGTTTTATACTGGTAAGACTTCTGAGAGAATGTTTCGAATTGTGGTTCAATTGCAATTCTGTCTGCCTTCAGTTTTGCATTGTGATTAATTAATGTAATATTCTGTTGTCTTACTCTTATGCAGTTTGTAGTTTTGAGCATACTTCTATAGGAAATGTTTAAAATTGTGTTTCAATTACTAGTTTAATTGCATTGTTTTTGCTGAAATGTGCCTGATACATCATAATGTTTTTGTGCACCCTTCACCAAGCAGGTTTTTGATTTTGATCGAGATTACAAAGATATCGGTGTTGCAGTGTTAACAACAAAGTATTTTGTTCTGAGGAACTGCCAGCCTAATGCCAAGTCTGATATGGTTTTATCAGCATGGAATCCTCCTCCTGAATGGGGAAAGTATGCACTTTTCCTGCTTGTTTGCTGCATTTAGTGGTTTATTGAGTTTTATTGGTATATCATTAGTCGTTACTTTGTAAAATGAATGGTGATTTCTGTTTCAGTTTTCTTCTTTTTGCTGCTCTTTCGAACTGCCTACAATATCTGCATTTTGGTTCCCAAAATGAACTGGCTAAGATTTCCCTTATTTCTTAGGAATCTGTTCATCTATATATATGTTGGTTGACATGATATTTGAATAAATCTGATACATCATCTCAAATTAAGTGTCTTGCTTGACATTTTGCAAAAACTGAGGATTGATGGAGTTGGTGCTTGGCTTTCCCTATTGGCACAGTTAGCTCCCATGTGCAAATCCATTATTTTTGGTAATTTGTTCCTAATGGGGCGGAATAAGAATGTACATTAGGGGATCAATTATGATTATTGAATTGTCCCACGTTGGAAGAATGTGGATCCAATGATCACTTGATAAGCATCTTGAGGCTTGAGCTTTTGGGTTGAGTCGGGGTTTACCATGATATAAGAGATTGGTTTGGGTTTGTGATATAGTTGCGTTTCCTCCCTTTTCATATACTGAAAGAAAACGTGCGAGGCCCACACGTGAAGAGGAGTGTTGAAGTGTCTCACATTGGAAGAATGTGGATTTAGTTTGTCTACATGCATTAGATCCCAATTTGTGGATCTCTCGATATAGAACATAGGAAGCCCTTGTGCATCCATATCATGGATCTCCCAAGAAAGATAACAGAATACGCCAGCACAAGTGACCACTTGTTATGGCGTGGGTGGCCCGGCAGCACCAGTTGATATGATTTTGAATTTCTTTTCTGTTTTCCATATTATACAAACTCATTCAGCATCAATCAATTATTAATTATCAAATGCATATCTATATTCTAAGTTTAACATGTTTGCCATACCCAGTATGGCGAATACATGCCTATTGATACTGATGTTTTTATTCCTCATATGGTACTCAACTATGGTTGTTTTCCAGATATTGTTTTAAATGGAATAGACTAGGTACCTGTACAATAGCACAATTTTTTCAAGTATAGAAAAGATATGATATCTACTCTTTTGGTTGCAGAAAAGTCATGCTTCGTGTAGATGCAAAGCAGGGACTTCCAAGGAATGGAAACACTGTTTTTGAACTTTTCCAGGTAATTTCTTTTTGTAACTATACTTGTGTAAACACTGAAAATTACACATAGTGCATATAGTGGGTGTTTGGATTATAGCATTTGGTGTATGAAGAAATATTATATATCTGAAATTTTGGGGACGCAAAATCTTTTATGGGACTTGTCTTAACATGCCTAGTGCATCTCCTGTGCTGTTTAGCTAGTCTTATACAATTATGAATATTGAAGATAAGACAACGTAAAAATGTCTTGAATCTTGGAGGGTTGAGCATGTGCAGTGCAGGAGCTAGTGCTTCATTCCATTGTCTAAGGGTTGGGTGACAAATCAGATAATACCTAATAATGGTTATGAAAAGCCTAAGACGATATGGAGCCATTGACTCATACCATGATTTTACGGACGCACAATTCAGCTTCGAGCAATTACATCACGTGGTTGCAAAACATCTTCATGCAAGTCGCATACCGACAATGCAA
>JAYMTO010000598.1:0-11494 GCA_036898065.1 California macrophylla | reverse complement strand
AAGAAAGAGGTAAAGATGGATATGATATGACTCGTGGTGTTTATTTTTGTCATTTTGAATAATAAAATGGCACATCAATATCTATGGTCGAAATTTGGATGATTTTTGTCTAAATTGACTAAATGTGAAATTTAAAATTAATTTTTATATCCATATAAAATCTTAATTTATTGACTTTAGTTCAGTAAAATAAATGACTTCCACCCGATAGTTTTATGATATTAACTCTTTAAAAAATTTACAAAATTCTCTCCAACCCGCCCGGCCCATTGCTATGACCCGATACAGGTGCTATCCGTATTTGCGTCTGTTTGCCCCAACAGAGTGAAACTCCGTCGTAGCTGGTTCGATTTTAGGAGAGGGATTTTCCCTTTCACACTATTTTGGAGTTTCGGTTTCCCACTACGTTCCTTCAATGGCGGACGCGAGTGCAGTAGAACCCAGCAGATCCAGAGACCTCGACAAACTCCTCCTCAGGCCCGGCAATATCGTCGGACCCACCTTCGAACCCGGAACTGAAGTAAATTCCGACATCTTCTCAAACACCTTGCCTGCAATATCTCTTTTTCAAAGTCTTGTTTCGATTTTTGGTGTTCATGTCTGTAATATTTTGTGGGTTTTGCAGTTGAGGGATGATCTTCAGAAGTATGCCAAAGTGTTGGTGGTGGGCGCTGGTGGGTTGGGTTGCGAGCTCCTAAAGGACCTGGCCTTGTCCGGTTTCCGGAACCTTGAAGTCATCGACATGGACCGAATTGAGGTTTCCAATCTCAATCGCCAATTTCTCTTCAGGTGCTTCTCTTTTCTCTATGTTTTCAATTTCAGTGTGACAAAATCATATATGTGGTACTTTTGTGCATTGGGTACTATTAAGATTCGGAGATAGTGACCTGCTTGGGCTTCCTAGGTCAAACTGTTAATGTTAAAGGCTTAGGTTTGTTCATTGTGGTGTTGAAGTGGTTTCCTAGATTGATTATTGAAGTGACATTCCCTTGATGATCATAAAACATTAATTAACTTAATTTTGGATAAAATTCCTTGATGGGATTGCAAAGGTTCCCAACCTTTGAAGCTGTAGTCTCTGTTCTATATGCTGTATATCTTAATTTTAGTTCCGGGCGTATCTTAAGATCACCAACTTCATATTAAATTTTGTTTTGTCAGGTGTGGAAAACCCATGTCATTGCTTGTAATCTCATAGTGTAGTACCTTTCTAACATTTCTAAGAGACAATACCAAAAGCAAAACTAAGATGATCAGGTTTTCTATATAAAGCAGATGTTGCATAGTTCTAGTAATGTAAAGTCTATATACATTACAAAATACATTGTCAGTACCAGGTATTCTTGTAGACTTGTACTGTACTTGAACATTCTACACTTAAATTGTTTTGATGGTTTCAGCCATACATACTGTGGAGATTTTTAGTTCATATGTGTATTAAATTTAATTATTTGAATGTTTATAGTCCATTTGACAGTATCTTAGATTATTAGCACATAATTTATTACTATTGTTGTATTCGTATAGGCTTCAAGATGTGGGGAAACCAAAAGCTGAGGTTGCAGCAAAGCGTGTGATGGAAAGAGTTAGTGGTGTTAATATAGTTCCACATTTCTGCCGGATCGAGGACAAAGAACTTGAATTCTATAATGATTTCAGTATTATTGTCCTTGGTCTTGATTCAGTTGAAGCTCGGAGCTACATAAATTCTGTAGCATGTGGTTTTCTAGGTGCAATTCCGCACCCATCACTTGGTTACAATGTCATTTCACTTATATCTTATATTATTATCGTTATAGAATATTCATTTGGTATTTGCTGTCAAACAATGATTATAACTGTATTCTTTCTATTTTCTATTCAAGATACCAGGCTGCTGATGTTTTTGTTGATAAAATTCTTGTTTTACATATCTATATCACATTTAGTGCTCAAATAGATTTTTCTCTGTTTTTGCTTTCTTTTGGCATCTTAAAAAACAAGCCGAGTATAAATTAGGAAAGAGTTTTCATGTTAATAAGGGAAAGTAGGAAAAGAGGATATCCATAACACGTGTTCAAATAAGCACTAACTCTAAATGTAATGTCTAAAAACCATACTCAGTATCTGAAACTTTGTTTTTTAAGCTTTATTATCTGGATTCTTCTGAGTAAAGGGTTAACTAGGTTTATTACAGACATATGCAATACTGGTATTTTCAGAATGTATCTTTGACTCCAGATGGAGTGTTGAAATGAAGCACTCATGTCAGATACAAGCTGTTATAGAAAAATTAAATTTGTTGAATAATATTTATTTTAGGAAGTTTTCTAGTAGATGACCAAGTAAAATTACCTTTGTGCTAATATTGTGTTTGGGTTACATATATTCTTTTGGTATGCATTGTACAAGGTGTGCTCTCCAAAGCTTGAGATAAGACTCAAGCCATGATGCATGCAGATCATTAGGTTCTCTTCTTTTCCAGTTAAAATAAAGAAAATTTATCTTTCACCATGCTATTTATGCAGTACACGAGTTTGATAATTATAGTTCTCATATGCTCAAGTGCAAATAAATAAATAAATGTGAATGTACTCTGTATAAGAGCACCATCAATTTGTTTATGTGAGTCAGTGTTCAATCATAAATTTTCTTTTTACTAGATGTCGGTCTCTTTGATCATTGTGTTTAGTAAATCCTACATTCATTTTAATGACTTCATAGGAAATGTTTTTATTTTATGAGCGAATACCTAGTCTTTGGCAGACTGAATTTTAATATGGAATTCAGTTTTGATCAGAATAATTTTCGTTTTGTGTTTGGTGTAAGAATTGATCATTAGCTTATGTTCCTCCTAATAATACTACAACTGGATGTAGAGCTCATTCTTAGTGACTTTCAGATCTTGCTTTTCAGTAAACTGTAGCATAAGCATACTAAATTTTGTTCTTCTCATATCCCGCTTTGGTTGTTTAAATGTCTTACCATTTTTTTTGTTAATCTAGAGTATGATTCTGATGACAAACCACGAGAAGAAACTATAAAGCCTATGGTGGATGGCGGAACTGAAGGTTTTAAGGGCCATGCTAGGGTCATTATGCCTGGCTTGACTCCTTGTTTCGAATGTACCATCTGGCTTTTCCCACCTCAAGTGAAGTTCCCTTTATGCACTCTTGCAGAAACGCCTAGAACTGCTGCTCATTGTATTGAATATGCCCACTTGATTAAATGGGACGAGGTACTTACTTTTTCCATTTTTCCTTGACAAAAGAGGTTCCTTTTGAGTTAATTATGATAATATCTTTTCATAAATTGAACTTGTAGGTGCACAGCGGAAAAGCTTTTGATCCAGATGACCCAGATCATATGAAGTGGGTTTATACAGAGGTTGATAACATGTTTGATAATGTTATTCTTAATACTGATTTTCGTTTTTCTTCATTTCACTAAAGTTACCATTTTCTAACAGGCAGTCAAGAGAGCTGAACTCTTTGGCATTCCAGGAGTCACGTTTTCTCTTACTCAGGTATATGACTCCATATGTTGTTCATTTATCTGATACTGTATTTTCATGTCCTTTTGAAGACCTATTTACTTAACGTTTTCTTGTTAATTATATCTTTATGCTTTTGCTTTATATATCATCTGATTAATTTTTACTGTTATTCTGGTATGCCCAACAAGCTCTATTTCTATTATCTAACCTCTTCTCCCAACCAAATGAAATAACAATGAAGAAATAGAATAAAAATGCATC
Source organism: California macrophylla (assembly GCA_036898065.1). Classification (NCBI taxonomy): domain Eukaryota; kingdom Viridiplantae; phylum Streptophyta; class Magnoliopsida; order Geraniales; family Geraniaceae; genus California; species California macrophylla. The sequence goes on along the minus strand of JAYMTO010000598.1, from coordinate 7,758 downwards.
TTAAGGTGTGAGATCTTGGTAGGTATTAAGTTTTAAGTTTTGCATCTTTAATATTGTGGATTTCATTCCCTCATGATAAGGCTGAATAGAGCTCTATTTTGTTTTATTTTTTCACGAGCAAACAGGGTGTTGTAAAAAATATTATACCAGCTATTGCTTCCACCAATGCAATTATATCGGCTGCATGTGTGCTGGAAACCTTAAAGATTGCATCAGGATGCAGCAAAACTCTCTCCAACTACCTATCGTATGGCTTTCTCTTCTCTACCAGCTGGTTAAAGAATACATTTTTTGAAATTCTTGTTCTGTATACGCAGTAATTAAATCTTCAGTATAAAATTCACTCTGTAGTTAAATAAGTCTTGACATGATTACTGCTGCACTTTTCAGAAACTTAGGATGGTTTTATGCATAGATAATATACTGAGCTATCAGTTTTATGTCTCAAATTTTACTAATGTACTGTTTGTGTCAACAACAAGATTCTTCCTGTACATTTAGTAATAGTTTTACAGTCTGTACGCCGATCTGGTTTTAGAGCTGGAAGGTGGTTTTGTTTGTTGCCTACTTGTCCTTTCCTCTCCACAAAGTGAAATATGAATTCTGCTCCTATGGTAATCTTTGTTTAGCTGCCACTGCCTTCCTAGTTAGTACAGTTGCCACATCTTGGTTCACATTGATTGCTTTGGGAAAGTATTTTCTTCCCAACCTACATTGACAAAATATTCCAACTGAGATCAATGAGATCAACAAATCAGTGTAGTTTTCTTTGCATTGGCTATTGAAGTTATTATATAGGTATTCGGCTATAATAGGTGATATTCTCTGATATTGTTCGCTGCCATATATTTTTCTCAACCCTCTAACCTAAATTATATTTTGTATTTCTCATCATTTCATAATTGTTAAAGCCTAATTCAACCCAAAATCCCTGTTTTGTCTTTATACATTTGTGCAACAAGAGATAAAGGTATATAGGGTTTGCTTGATCAAGCGCCTCAATTTTAGCTTGGAGACTCTCCCAGGCTCGTAGTTCTGGTAGGTTACTAAATACTAGTGTTCTAAAACTGAGGGTGAACGAGGTGGAACTTAACCACCTAGAAGGATAAGTTGAAATCGGTCCAAAATTCGGTCAAAACTCAATCAAACTTGTTTCTAATGTTATTTTTGTTTGAACTATAGTTGCGCTTTTGTTTTAACTTATTAAGTTGTTTGGAACAATCTTATTTGACTAAACTATTGCTGTTTTTGTCTTTAATTTATGTATTATATATATTAATATACATATTTTTAATACAAAATGAGTTTTGCCGAGATCACCCTCATTTCTCCCGGATTAGTCAAAAGATCCTTATTTGTCGCCTCGCCGAGTTTTGTCCGATCCCGAGTTTTAGAACCTTGCTATTAGAACAATGATGCTTATTAATGACTCAACTATAGCATAGGATTATCTAAGTTTAGTCTCCCTCTAAAATTATACAACCAGCCCCTCTTATAGGCTGAAGTAGCTTTACTTTTATATTCTCATATTATTTGTTGTTTGGCTTCCAGGCAAATGATTTAAGAGTTATGCTCTTGGGCATGGTTGATGATCCACGTGTGGTGCTTATCAAGCTAGCAGATCGACTTCACAACATGAGAACCATGTATTAACTCTAAATTTTGTTGATCATATCAATTTGTCTTTCCAATGACTATTTATATTTTTCTTTAGTAGTCAAAGCCTGCTTGATGGACCATGTTATTGCGTTCTTGGAGGACACTGTGCTTTTCAAATATGTCCCTATTAATTAGGCTGAGCTCTAGTCTCATAATGCTATGCACAGATTGCACTCATGGTTATATATTCTTTCAGTTATGCTCTGCCATTACCGAAGGCTCAAGCTGTTGCACAGGAAACTTTAGTCATATGGTGCTCGCTTGCTTCGAGATTGGGTTTGTGGGCTCTGAAAGCTGAACTTGAAGATTTGTGTTTTGCAGTAATCCAGGTCTGCTCACCTTTTCAGTCGTCATAGAACACATGTTAATTCATGGTGGAAGCTAAATGCAGTCACCAGACTATATATTCTATTTTTCACTAAGTGATTATCTCTATAACTGTGCAATAAAAATGATGAACTAAGTGATTTCAAGCATGTTTTTGGTTCACTTTTCCACCTTTTTTATTGTGAGCTTGACATAAATCAGCATGCCTTCGTTTCAATGGAATGTCTTAACTCATGAAGTAACTTTTTCTATGCCGAGATTGAATGCTTCAGACTTTTTTATGGGCGTGAAATTATGGATAATGCAGTATTTTGATCTTACTCGAGTATTTAATCAATCACAGATTGTAAGAATAGGCTTCCATCGAGGCATCTATGTAGCAAACCCTCGGCATTGATTGAGTTTAGTCGATTATCACTGTTATGATGTGAAATTAATCTTCTTCTTTTTTATGTAAGCTTTAGTTGCCAGTTCTACTCTCTGTCCCATTCCCTCCCCTTCATCCACGGTCACACACTCAATTTACCATTTGTAAGTAATTCATTGATAGTATTTTCATAAACTCTTTACTCTACATGCAGCCTCAGACATTTCAGAAGATTCGAGCTGATCTGGCTTCCATGTGGAGCCCTATCAACAGGACAGGTAACCAGAGAAGAATATCCATGAAATCCAGCTTGCCACCATCAAATGAAGGATGCTCAAATCCTGGCTTTGAGGGGTCCTTGGCACTTGAGGATGATGTAACAAGTATGAAGGTAAGCATGGATGTGCATGTTTAGTATGTTAACAAACTGGTAAACCGTCTATTTGGTTGATTTAATTTAATACAATCATCATCATTGTTGTTTGTATTCTTAATGTATTCAGATGTTAATGGATATCTTCTAATGGTGAAGAGGTCAATGAAGTATAGTAGACATGAGAGGTCATCAATTTGATCTTCCTTCTCTACGATGATAGTTGCTATCACTTTTGTTAATCTATCTAGTTAGCAGTTGATTGACTAAGTTAATGAAGCTATACTGCAATCAATTCTGACAAAAATTGTAACTATTTTTCCTTTTCTACTATACATATAAAGGTAAGAGCCATGCACATACCCAACTAATTAATAGGCTGACCTTTCAGTATGGGAAGCTCAAGCCCCATATGTAGCTGAATATTAAATGATTTAGCGTATACATACTGGCCACTGAAAAATCCAGTGTTACTCAATTGCTTCTCTGGGATGCAACTGTGGCCAGTGGCTGTTTAATTATGCTCACAGATTTTTTTCTCATTTCAAGAAAGAGATATTCCATTCAAAATTGTCAGATAATACTGGTACCACATTTTTCATTCACCATTCCGAGTATTGTTGTTTCCTTTTCTTCTTGGTCTTACTGAACCCAGCTCACTGATTTTCTTTCCATTCTGCAAATTATAAAAATTTACCGAAATACCGTTATGGGTTGCCTGCTGGAGTTTATGTATGTGAATAGAAGGTGACATGCATACATTTGCTCTAGCACTGTAAACTATGCTACATGTCTGAAGGAAGAAAAAGGCCCAATATTCCTGCTTTTCTTTTGTTGTCAAACCCATTTCATTAGATTTTTGTTGTTAAAGACTGGACATATGTATCTGCAGTTAATGCACAGATGGGGCAGGGTGTTGTTGCATGCTTATCTACTTGTAGTTCATCATCTTGTTGTTTTCTGTAGAGTTTATCTTTCTGTTGCTAGTTCCATACTCCTTACGGTGTATAATCTCAAACACAACCGATATTGCCTTTTTTCTTGGGCTCATGATCACTGGTTGAATTTTGATCTGATGGTTGAGAGGGCAAAGTGGGTTGGGTAGGGATCTAATACTACCATAGAGAAGGAAATTCTAGTACTTGGAGAGATCACATTTGCCCCTTTCATCTGATTATTCTTTATTTGCAGGATCTTTTGGAAGCTGTGGTGCCTTTTGATCTCTTGTCAGATCGTAGAAAAAGAAGCGACTTTCTTAATACTCTTGGGAAAAGTTCAAATATTCACACGAAGCCAAAGGTTGTGCAGGATGCTGGTATTGCTTTAGCATCTCTAGTAGCTTGTGAAGAGGCAATTGAGCGAGAGCTGTTTATATCGACATCGTATGTTCTGCTTCTCCCCTCATTTTATACTGCTTGTAGTTCCAAGTTTTTATTCAAAGTTTTGCCACTTCTGCAAAAGCATTGCATCTATAATGAAGTAGCCACGTCTGACGTCTGCATTCTCTTTTCATCATCACCATCTTCTTTTTCCTCCTTCCTTTTTTGGATTTTTGCTTGCAGTTATGTCCCAGGGATGGAAGTAACTTTGTCTAGCCGGTTGAAAAGCTTGTATAGCATCTATAGCAAGGTATTAATGATGCTAGCTGTGTGTTTAAATAATGCCAGTTGCCGTGGTCTTTCCTTAATGCACGTCAATTTTTTATTTTATTTTTTGTGTAGCTTTGGAATTTGCTTCATAACCAATAGGATGCATTTATGCTATAATCTGTTAAAGATTAATGACATTGAATGTGTTTAATTTGCAACCTACCCCCAAGTTTCTAACATTTCATTGTCGTGACTTTTGATGGAGTGAAACTTTGATTAGATAGTACTGATGCAAAATCAGTTCTTTTAATATAACAATTCATATGTTTACTTCACTTTCTGTAGATGAAGAGAAAGGATGTGGGGATAAATAAAGTGTATGATGCTCGAGCCTTGAGGGTAGTTGTCGGGGATAAGAATGGAACCCTTCATGGACCAGCAGTTCAGTCTTGTTACAGTCTTCTTGACACAATACACAGGTGAACGAATGTGATATGCCGAGGCAGCCAAGTAATTCTTATATGAAAATGGATGTCATTCAGTTTCTACTGAATTCTTCTTGCCTCATGTCATTGTATGATGGCAACAGTGTTATAACCTCAAGAAAAGAAACATATTTTCTTTGGTTATTATCCTTAGAGGCTAGATGATATCCCCCTGTCAATATTTAAAACTGCATGGTATGGTATGCTTCCAGTATGCATATTTGTATATTTGATTATGACAAGATAATTACAAATTTAATAATTTTGATGCAGGCTCTGGAACCCCATTGATGGTGAATTTGATGATTACATCGTTAACCCAAAGCCTAGTGGCTATCAGGTTAATTTCACCTCCAAGTTTTCCACTTGAAAAGAAAATTTACTGAAGTTTCTGTTTAACCAGAATGTGATCATTATGTAAATCTAATCTTGCTCTCGAAGGTACACACAGGCATGGTATATATGTGAGATTATATAAGTTCTTAAATTTTTTGTCTGTTCATATTAAATCAATGGAACCCTGAAAATGAAGAAAACCTAAATAAGCTTCTGCTACATATATCAATCAAGAAATGTCATTAAAGAAAAATCTGCATCATAACATCAGAAAGTCAAACTATACCCCTATAGTGTTTAGGGGGGCATTATATTTAGTTTCTCAATAAACCTCTTTTACTACGGTGATCTTCATTCTATTCTCTCTTTCGTCGTCATTTTTCCCTAGCTAGATTTGAACCTGAGATGAACTTGATCCTTCCCAATTTCTGTTCCATTTGAGTCAAGGCTGAGAACTTGGGCAGTGCATTCCCTGTCAACTGCGTTTAGCCCTGTATAGTTTCAGTTATGTCAGTTATCATGCCTCTTCATAATATCTGTGTGTATATGATTATTTATAACCAAGAAATAATGGAAACGATACTCAATTGTTGTTTTGTGTGACCACTATTGTAGTGTAATGTTGGTAACTCGATTGAGCTTTCTGACAGTTTAGATGTTCTCTGTCAGGTTAATTGTCTTGGGCATTTTAACAATAGTGTTGTCAGGGGTGGAGATGGCATCTCTTACTATCTCATTATTTTATCTATTTATCCTTTTCTTTTTCGCTTGGATTTACTGTGGTGTTAGTGCCTGGTTTGGTCTTTTGGGCCATTGCCATTTATGTTGCCCGCCCATTTATTCATGGCCCATATGCAGAATTTATTGTGCTGTTAGGCATGAATGTGAATATAGAGTTATAACATCACTTTGATTGTGTACGGAGTTTGAGACTGCTTCATATACCAGTTGTCCCCCCTCCACCTAATAGCTTAGACTTTTGGGTTGGCAACTAAATATTCTCTATTACATACAAAGTGTTATTTACTTATATGTCTGTTACATTGGAGGAGATTCTATTATTTTATGTGGTCTGGTTATTGTGGTGTTACACAACAAAACTCTTACGATAATTTTCTTTTATGTTAATAAAGTCATAATTATCTATGTGAAATAGTTGGTGGTGTCAAATATTTATTGGATGCTTTTGATTTGATGCAGTCTTTGCACACTGCAGTACAAGGTCCTGACAGCTCTCCCTTGGAAGTTCAAATAAGAACACAGGTTCAGTATTTTCCCATCCGTATTTGTTTGAGGTAGCATTAACAATTGCTTTTTAATGCTATTTATTGGGATGACAATTGCAATTTTGCTTTCACTTTTTTAGAGAATGCATGAGTATGCTGAACATGGACTTGCTGCCCATTGGCTCTATAAGGAAACTGGAAACAAATTGGCTTCCATAAGCAGCATGGATGAATCTGAAATAGAATCATCCTCCTATGCCTCAAAAGATTTGGAAGTTCAAAATTCTGAAGATGATTTGTTTCATAAATATAGTTCCCTGAATGTGGGGCATCCAGTTCTTAGAGTGGAAGGAAGTCACTTACTTGCTGCTGTTATAGTTGGGTATGTTGTGTCTTGTCTAAAATATTATTATACTCCTGAGATACTCAGTTACTAATTGCTGCATCAAAGTTCCATTTTCAGAATTGATAAGGGTCAAAGGGAACTGCTTGTTGCTGTGAGCTTTGTTCTAGAAGCTTCTGAAGCAGTAGCTAACAGAAAATCATCATCCCAAACAAAGCGTTGGGAGGCTTATGCACAACTGTACAAAAAGGTTGAGTTTCGTTACACTTGTTCTTAATTCTATACCTAGTAAAAACATCAGTACTCTCAGAAAGTGTTAATAATTTTTGAACATGTTCAATTCTTGTCTGATGAGTGGAAGTGTGCTCATCATAATTGGTCTAAGGGTTGCTTCAATGGTATCATGTTGTGTGTCAAGGCTAGCGAGTTGGGTGATTGCTAAACTGAAGTACATTTACTGATTTAGGATCAGTTTATAGGACCTACAATCTTAAAACCTTTTCGTTCAGGATAAGAGTATTTTTATCACTTGTGTACGTTCATAAGTGGCTCTGAGTTACTATTTATATGTGGAAGGAATTATTCAAACTGTCATTACAATTAACAAAATGATTGTGTGCAATTGTATGTTCAGCTAAAAATATGTTTAACTAATATTTTTCTGCCCAACGCGTTTTAAGGATTTCAGTAAAACTTGAACAACTTCATGTGAGGCTGCAACATATTTCTCAGTTTGTCGTGACTCTAGTTACCTGAGTGTCTCCAAACATAAGCAAACTCTGGATGTCTAATTTTTCTACTTAAATAAATGCTAAGCTCATAATTAGCGATTTAAATATTCCTCAAATTTCATGATGTCTGCTAAAAGTTCTATACTCGATTTGTTCTCTTTAGTTTTTCCCAAGCTGGATAAGATAATATGTTACGGTCCCCAATTAAGGATCGAGTCATGGGGCTAGGATAGTAGAAATTAGGGCTTATATAAGCCCTATGATAGTTGGAATTAGGGCTTAGGTGAGCCATAACTCCGTTGATCTAAGTAGGTCAAGTAGT
>JAYMTO010000597.1:0-11502 GCA_036898065.1 California macrophylla | reverse complement strand
TTAACTGAATTCAAATATATATATATATATATATATATATATATATTTCTTTTAATATTGTTTATTTGAAAAGTATTTTTAATCTTTATTGAATATGCTAAATGAATTGATATTTTTTTCTTCAAATTTAATATCAACTGTTTTTTTCCATTTTCAATTTTCAGCAACAGAAGCATTTCCATGGTGCTTCATTCCAAGCTCACCGCGATCATTGACTTTGAAATCGAGTCGAACTGAAGTCTCCATCATCTCCACTCCGTTTCCTGAAATCCAATTCCCATTTCGCCGCTGGAATTGAAGCTTTCTCTCAGAAAATTACAATCTTCCTCACTCCCATCCAGTTTCATCGCGTGCAGAGGCAAATCGCGAATCCCAAAATCCAGAGCCCTACCTACCTGGTGGTGAACCAGATCTAGCATGTCGAAGTCGCTACCTTACTCCACGAAAGATGTCCACTATGACAACGCCAAGTTCCGCCACCGATCCTTCTCCAAGGTTCCTCGATCTCTATCTTCTCGTTTGTTTTTCCGATTTGATTCCTCGATTTCGTGATCTGGTGATTGTGGATTGGTTGATTGTTTGTAGGGGATATGGTTTTGGTTTTGGTTTTAGGTAAATGTGGAAATGTGAGTTTGGTTTCTGCTTGTTTTGCTAGAGAAGGATGTGGGATTTGGATTTTGAGCTGAATTTGAATGTGTTTTCATGGATTTTATTTGTTGTATTTGAATATGTGATTTTGCATTATCTGGGTTTCTGGAAAGCTGTGAACTTTACATGGTAGCTCATTTTGACGATTAGAACTGTACTTCTAGCTGCTAGACTCAACTAAGTTCAGAAATTTCTAATGTGTGGAATATGTATCGACAAGATAAAAATTTGACCCATGCTATGCAACCATGGATGGATCTAGAAAGTATAATAGGATATAGAAATCTAGTCGGGGGAAAGGTCTGTTTTTTGTAAGGGTTTGAGAGAGATATCAAAGGAGCCAAATTTCCAATGGTGCAGTTGTCCCTGTATCCAACTATATATCTATTGCACCCGAAAGAACAGTCAAAGATCTTCCCAGATGATAAATTTTGGCCAATTTTGCTTCAGATGGAACTTACCTATTCTATGTCAGAATTTGGTCCTAGGTATAGCTTGTTCATGTTGAAGCGAACCTAGAATCAGCTTAATCATGAGGCAGCACCAGCTTGTTCTGATTAGATTTGGTACTAATCAAAATAATCTGTTGGTGAACCATGCTATGCGACCAGGGATGGATCTAGAAAGTATAATAGAATATACAAATCTAGTCGGGGAAAAGTATTATTCTTGTGAAGTTTTGAGAGATATATTAAAGGAGCCAAATTTCCGGTGGGGGCAGTTGGCACAACAAGCGCCTCCCTCGCTTCATCCTGGTATCCAACTATATACCTATTGTGCCTGAAAGAACAGTAAAAGATCTTCCTGATGATAAATTTTGGTCAATATTTTGTTTCAAATGTAACCTATGTTGGATTTTGGTCCTAGGTATAGCTTTGTTCATGTTGAAGTGAATCTAGAATCAATTTAATCATGAAGCATCACCAGATTATTCTGATTAGATTTGGTTCTCTACCCTCAGAATCTCCAAAAACACACACATTAGTCTTGGAAGACCAATTTATAGATGAATAGAGACAGAAATATCAAGGAGCAAAACACCAATGGAAATTTGAATTTAGAAATGATGTATGGATATAATTATGTGTTTAACTTTAAACATCATCTGTCTTAGTTTTTTTCGCAATACTCTCTCCACGATCCTTTTCTTACTATGAATCCTTATTTTTGTACATATTGGTTGCCTTTGTGACATACTGACATTAAGTATAGACTTTCTACTTCGAAATGACATTTAGTTATTATTAATTTTTCCCCAGGTGGTGACACGGACCTTGCACACCAGCACTATAAAGCGTGATTGTGTAAGTTGTAGTACAGGGAAGTTTCTAGTGCTAATAATGATATTTGGTGTAGCATATCTTATGTTGACCCATACCAGTCCTGTTCATTCTGTTACCGGCGGACTAGCAACCCATTTTAGGACTAACAAAGAAGACAATATTACTATATATGGTGGCAGCAAGTTTGGAAGGTTTTGGAGGAGAAAACCACCGCAGCTTCCTCCTCGACTGTCACCTGATGAAAAAGTTGGAAATGATACTTCTAATACCAATTTAGTATGGACAGCTAGGCAACAGAAAGTTAAGGAGGCATTCACCCATGCATGGTCTGGATATAAGAGATATGCAATGGGTTATGATGAACTCATGCCAGTGAGCCAGCACGGAGTTGATGGATTGGGAGGTCTTGGAGCTACCATTGTTGATGCTCTTGATACTGCTATGATAATGGGAGCTGATGAAGTTGTCTCTGAAGCAGGCACTTGGATTGAAACACAACTCCCAGATAGAATTAGTAAAAAGGGCCAGGTTAATCTGTTTGAAACTACAATACGCGTTTTGGGTGGTCTTTTAAGTGCATATCATTTAAGTGGTGGGGATCTTGGGAACTCAACCTATAAGGGCCCCAAACCTATTGTTTATCTAGAAACTGCTAAGAACTTGGCTGATCGGCTACTATCTGCTTTTACCTCCAGTCCAACTCCAATCCCCTATAGTGATGTTATTCTAAGTGATCGCTCAGCACATGCAGCTCCTGATGGATTGAGTAGCACATCAGAAGTTTCTACCTTACAGCTGGAATTCAATTATCTCAGCTCTGTCTCTGGTGATCCCAAGTACAGTATAGAAGCCATGAAGGTTTTGGAACACATGAAAACTCTCCCTAAGGTGGAAGGACTTGTTCCTATCTACATAAGGTATGGACTTTGGATTTAAACTATGTCATTATAAATCATGATGCATACTTTCTCAGCTACTAGTTGTACTCTTTCTTTTCTCTAAGAAGTTCCATGTTATGCGTTTCACTTCAAATCACATTTTACCTTTCCTGTTACTGGCCGAAGCAGATTCTGTTTTCCATAGCATTTGGGAGTTACATTTGTTTCTTGTACTGCATTTGGGTGTGCATACTCAATACGTGGGACTATATACTCGTCAAAAAGTAAACTAGTCTCTTAATCACATTCCAACTTAGCCAAATCACCATCATCTTGCATGCCCCTCATCATTTACATCATTTACATTATATAAATTAAGCTATTACCCTTAGTTGCTCCTACTAAATCACGGTTTAGGGAGGGAAATGTTTGGATATGAACCTACTATACAGCATTTTTGTGCTTAAATGAATCTTCGATTGCCATTAAGGGGCCATGTACTTATGTATTAATGCTATTGCTGATGCTGATACTCCCTGCCTCATCACAAATATTGAAATCATTTATTGAACTTAGTATGTAACCTGGTGTAGCTTGATTCTCTTTCAACAAAAGTATGGCATTATCATCAGCTGCACCAATATATGTCAATCAAACAGATACAATTTATTTTTCTTTTGTTTCTTGTTGTGCATATGCTTTCTTAAAAGGGTACTGTTTCTTATGCTACTTATGGGATATCTCGTATCTCTTCATGATGACGGGCTTGGTCAAAAAAGCCCAATCCTACTTCTTGTCTGATTAGTTCTTTATTGTTTCTAAACTTCTAGCTATTTATTTGTTCCATCTTTTTCTTGAAATATACTCTCATCTTTGCTGAAATATTCTGATTGAAGAGTTAATAACCTTTTGTTGTTGATGTCTTAAATATACAAATGCAGCCCTGATTCTGGTGAATTTTCTGGAGAAAACATTAGACTGGGATCTCGTGGTGACAGCTACTATGAATACCTCATTAAAGTGTGGCTTCAACATGGTGCTGGTCGAGACAGTAACCTGACATATCTACATGATATGTATACCGAAGCAATGAAAGGTGTTAGGAATCTTCTTGTTCGGAAATCAATCCCCAATGGATTGGTTTTTGTGGGCGAGTTGCCTTATGGGGCTAAGGGTTCTTTTAGCCCCAAAATGGATCACCTGGTAAGTCTACTACATCATTATATTGCTATTATACTGATAACTTGCCCCACTATGGAATGGCCACTTGATATCTATTAAGTATTAACTATATATGATAGTTTGGAAGTTTTGGTGGAATCACACATACATGGGAGTACCCTCATCAACTAACTGCAAAATATCAGCATTACCTTTAAACGGTTTATCATGGGGTGGGGATGCAGTACAAAATTGTCCTTGACATAACGTTGCTTTATTGGTCTTTCAGGTGTGCTTCTTACCTGGGACTCTCGCACTTGGTGCGACTAAGGGTGTTACAAAGGAAAAGGCTATGAAAAACAATTTGCTTACATTTGAAGACTTGGAAAATCTGCAACTTGCAGAAGATCTAACTAAGACATGCTTTGAGATGTATTCAGTAACCTCTACAGGTCTTGCTCCAGAAATTGCTTACTTCCACACAAAGGTTAGTTTGATATATTTACTTTATTTCTTGGACTCAGCATGTTACAAGGTTGAAGCGCATACCCATCATAACTTGGATCTTGTAGTCATGTAGTTCTTATACTTTTATTCTTCATTATCCTCTGTTTATGTTGAACATTGATATGCTTTCTGGTTCTGATTTGAACAGGAGTTTTCAGAAGGTCCTGGTGGTGGGAACATAAGCTCAAAATATGTAAACGACATAATAATCAAACCTGCTGATCGACATAATCTGTTGCGCCCTGAAACTGTTGAATCATTGTTTGTCTTGTATCGTATTACAGAAGATACAAAGTATGCTGTGGATCTTTCTAAGCATTACGATTTCCTGTTTTATTCAAACAGTGTGAGATAATTTTATCCTATATATTGAATAGTCTAACCAAATGTCATGTACTGCAGATACCGTGAATGGGGTTGGCAGATCTTTGAAGCTTTTGAGAAACACACCAAGGTCGCTTCTGGTGGATACAGTTCCTTAAATGATGTCACTGTACTTCCTCCTCAAAGAAGAGACAAGATGGAAACTTTCTTTTTGGGTGAGACATTGAAGTATTTGTACCTGCTGTTCGCGGATAGTAGTACCATTCCATTGGATAAATATGTTTTCAACACAGAAGCTCATCCTTTCCCGATTCAAGATACTATTAAGCAGCAATAGTACTTCATCCCACCAAGGGTGTTAATGTGAAAGGATGCATATATGAGCTAAGGATATCCTAAAGGAATTGAGTTCGAGTGATTTACGCAGCTTGACAACATATTTGGTTCCGAAGAAAGTCAAAGATCAGGTTATCGAGAAGCACTAGCAGTGCTTTAACTTGTTGCTTTTATTGTGCAATAGTATACATCCATGATCCGATCTTCGCCCACCGATATCAGAGTCAGCAAACTTTAGGAAGGACCGATTTTGTCACAATATTATGAGATGTATTAGTTCTGATTGATGTTCCGAGTAATTACTTGCGATTGCAGTTTGCAGCACAACATTTCCCGGCAAAGGGACATTACTGAGGCTCATAATTTGTAATTGACTTATCATTTCCCGTATTATGGCTGGGTTTGGAGGCCAATTTGTTAAACTACTGTAGCTTTTTTTTACGTTAATACATTATACATTGCCTAAAAGCTACAAGCTCTTTAGATGTCTATCTTTCGGCTTCTAGATAACTGTTACTTCTTATTGCTAGCCACATTCTCACAGATTTTAGAGAAGGAACAGATGATCACCGTCTCGAATGACACTTATGTCATCTATTTCTGCATTCTGTGCATCAGTGACTTTCATGAACTTGTAGCTTCCATGCATTTCTCCTGCAGTTGACATGGCAAATATAAGATGGTGATTCCTGTTCCGTAGTATGTTTATTTTTGTGCATTATGATTTTGATGGACAAATAATTAGTATTCTCAATTTCTCAGGTTCATTTCTGATTACTGGCAATGAAAAGTCAAGCTTACCAGCAATTCTGAGCAGCTCGTCAATTGAATCAGGTAAGAGTATTAGTTTATTTGGTTGCTTTTCTGATGCACTACCATTCTGGAACTGCATGTGTATGGTGACTCTCTTCTTGTTTGAGCTCAACCCTCTCCTAGAAGTCCCTAAGCAGTCATTTTTCGGTACCTTTCTTGAGTTATCATTAGGAAGTTTGAAGCCTCCTGTTCTCCATTGTTTGCTTTGGCTATTCCTGATGTTGCGAGCTCTTTCTTGCTCGACCAGATCTATTCTATGCTCATCTAGTGTACCATGGTTTTCATAACTGAGTAAAATGTCATATATGCTTTTATTCTCTCGCTGTTCAGCTAAAGCTTTTGGAGTCCATCCTCTAGCATCTGGTTTGTTTACATTTGCTCCTCCCTCCAGCAAATTTTTGACCATTTCGATATGGCCCTTGCGAACAGCTGCATGAAGAGCTGTTTCACCGTCCTCTGCATTTAAATTCACATTGTGAGCCATGCCTGTTTCTCTCTTCTCTCTATCCTCTGGTTCCCGTATCAATGGATCTCCATGCGGGTCATCTTCGCATCCACCATGGAAACAAATTTCTCCTGCCATTTCTCCATCTTGCTGTCCTCGATTCATCTTAGGGAATCGGTATCCTAAGCCTTCTAACGAATTCAGTTTCTGTAAGGATATCATATCACACATACGTACCTTTAACATTCTAGCTGCAAAAGAAAGAAATTAAGTATCTGATCACTACTTAGGAGTTATCTTTTATGATACATACCACGAAAAGATTGTTCATGACAGTGTGTCCATCTTCCACGTTTGCTTGTATGGCATTCATCAATGAAGTTCTGTTCAGTCGCAGTATTTGAGAAAGCTCAGTAGTACGAGCTGCGAATGGCTGTGGCCTATAACATAAAACCCCGATCTCTCCAAACATATCTCCTGCAACTGCCTTCCCAATCACCTGTACATAAAAGATCAGGCTCTTAACGATCTTGACTCATCTTTTTATCCTGATAGTGCTCGTTAATTGGATTGCATTTGCATACCTGACTCTGACCATCTACGTAGGATAGCAGATCCTGCAACAATATACCATTCCCGCACCAATATTAGAAAATGACATTTTTAGTTTTTCACATGCTGTATAAGATAAAGCTTTTCGGTACTGACCACTGCTCCAGAGACGAGTATGTAGAGATCTGTCGGAGCCTCATTCTGCAGCATTACATCTTCCCTAGGAGGGAAGTATTCAGCGTCCATATCTGATACCTTGTAGTAAAAAGTAGACTTCGTTAGCATATTCATGAAATTTTGGGGTGACCTTAGTGTTGCAAATTTAGTTACCAGTTGGAAAAGGAAGTCCTGAGAAACGTTCTGGAAAAGATAGGCCTGCCGAGCAACGGGCAAGAAGAGATAGTTTGCAATGCTAGAACGAATGGCTTTTGGCAGGCCGTTCATAATCTCCTGCTGCTTCAATCCTTTGGTTTTGAACTTTAGGCATATGTGTGACAATAGTTGATCCTGTATGTGTGGCGGCAACTGATTTCGTGTTGCGAATTCTGAAGCAGCCCTGATTGTATCCCTCTATTGAAAAAAACCCGTAGTTAGAAATGAAAGTTTTGTTGATAAACTTTCTTGTTCTGTTGCTTTTGCAGATGAATCAGATCGGTGAAGCAACAGAGATTTAGCGAGCACTTACAAAGTTTCTGGTGCGGCTGGTCCAGTGCACGACAAGATTTGTCATGTTCCCTATGAGGTAAGACGTCAAACCCAAGTTAAACAGCATATAAAAGATATCAAACAGCATCTCCCTCGGGTTCTCAGCATGTAGGTCACCATAACCAGTCGTAGTTAGTGTAGTTATAGACCAGTACATGGAAGTCACATATCTGTTCCATAGACTATCTTGTTTAAAATCTGGGTATACTGCACCAATCCAGGTTTTCGTTGGGTCGGGATATTTTTCAGCTATCAGATAGTTAAAGCATCCGGCGCAGTGCACTGCGAAAAGGGTCACCTGAATATCAAGCATTACAGTCAAGTTATTGTCAATATATCATTTGCAGGAAGAAGATGAAAATGGAGGCTTTGTGGCATACAGAAATGAGCTTTGCGCATCGAGTCCAGAAGTAGTTGAATCGAATGTCCTTCTCCAGTCTGATGAGAAGCAAGCAAAAACTAGTAAGTAATGTGATCGAGTTTTAGAGAAAAGCTACAGGTTATGGAAGGACCTTGCGAATAGAGAGCTGACGCGTCTGAGACGCCAGAGTCTGAGCATGTTAAGCAGTTTGAAACCAAGCTCACCGCTATGTTTTCTGAAGATGAAGCTGAGAGACTGAAATGGTGCAGTTGAGCATACATCGAAGATGAACCAGGTAGATATATATCTGAAAGCAGAACATTACCACATTACCACAAATTCAGTTGAAATTTAGATGGCACATGAGGCATTCACCTTATTGCTATCTTCTTCGGATCATCAATGAGGAGATAAGATTGGCTATCGAGGTATGCAACGAAGAAGGTGAGAACAATGTCAATGGAAAAGAAGCCATTGACAATGTTATCGATGATGAAAAGCGCGTCTCGCTTGTAAGGGAGGAATGCAAACTGAAATGGACATATCCAGGCTGAATATATGACCAGAACTATCAGTAACATCTCCCAAGCCCTGAAATGTGCAGCAACGGTAAATGAAACAAACAGGAACATTCAATATACCGAAACAGAGCAAGGAGAGGAGATCAGATCATTACCTATACCGTGGATTGAAAGGCGAAATGATGCATCTTCGAAGCTTTGTTGCCTGGTTGATCCTGGCTCCGAGAGATGGCAGGAGGTCACTGGAGAAGAAGTTCCCACCCGTGGCGCCTATACTTCCCATATGGTACCCGTCTACACAGAACCGTTGGAAGAAGACTTTTGTTGAGGAAAATGACATATTTGTGTTACTGAGAGTTGTATGCTGCGTTCGGGAAGGATGGATAGCATGCTTTTGAAAATAAGGAACTCTAAGCTCTGCTCAAAGATGTCATAGCAACAGAGAGTTGTATGGAGCACCTTTGAAAATGATGAGGAACTCTAAGCTCTGATCAAAGTTGTATGCTACGTTGGGGAAAGATGAATTGTGCCCTCCTGAAAAGGAAACTTTGAAAATGAGGAACTCTATGCTCTGCTCAAAGATGTCATAACAGAGAGTTGTATGCCGCGTTTGGGAAGGATTAATAAGCTCTGCTCAAAGATGTCATGAATGAGAGTTGTTTGCTGCTTTCGGAAATGATGAATAGTTCCTGAAAAGGAAACTATGGAAATGATGAGGAACTCTAAGCTCTGCTCAAAG
Source organism: California macrophylla (assembly GCA_036898065.1). NCBI lineage: Eukaryota > Viridiplantae > Streptophyta > Magnoliopsida > Geraniales > Geraniaceae > California > California macrophylla. Next base: position 2,229 of record JAYMTO010000597.1, on the reverse strand, counting down.
ATGTCATGACAGAGAGTTGTATGCTACGTTTGGGAAAGATGAATTGTGCCCTCCTGAAAAGGAAACTTTGAAAATAGGGAACTCTATGCTCTGCTCAAAGATGTCATAACAGAGAGTTGTATGCGGCGTTGGGGAAGGATGAATAAGCTCTGCTCAAAGATGTCTTGAATGAGAGTTGTTTGCTGCTTTCGGGAATGATGAATAGTTCCTGAAACGGAAACTATGGAAATGATGAGGAACTCAAAGCTCTGCTCAAAGCTGGTATGAGAACCTTGAATGGGTCTAAGCAAGTTCCTTACATGGCTATATATATATATATATATATAAATGAGGAAGCTGGTCTAGTTGAGGTTAGTTGGTTGGTCTAACACGGGCAATACGAGCTGTGGGATGCTTTACATTTGCCTTTTTTCGCTAACTCTCTTGTGACTGAGTTCTGACATGTTCTGAAGTGTATGGAGGAAGTTGATGCTGATTGTGCTGTCGCTATAAAGTCCGGAAAAGTTCCTAAAACTGCGGTGATGAAGACGAGAAGAAGAAGAAGGGTTGAGAGAAGAAGAAGAAGAAGGGTTGAGAGCGTAACTGGGGAAGGGGAAGTTCCTCCTCCGGAAGTGGCAGACATGGAAGCTTTTGCAGCGAAGAAAGCGGCGAGCAAAGAGAGGGGATGGATGAGAGTACGGAGAATTTGATGTAAATGTTGAGGTGGTGCTGGTTGGTGCTGGTGGTGGTGATGGTGGGAGCTCCATCATCAGCACATGTTAGGCGTGAGAGAGTGAGGACAGGACTTGAGTGAAAATATGTTTGTGTTTTGGTTTCAGGAAGAGACCAGAAATGGACCAAACAAGCTGTGGCCAAGCTGGGGTTGGGAACAGAGAGAAGGAGAGTGAGAATGCAAAGTGGACCAATAGGATTATCTTTTTTCACAGGTGATGACAAAATTGTGGAGACCCGACAGTTAAAACCCGATTCAATCTAAAAATTTAAGCGGGTGGATGGAGACACGTAAATACTATCAAATGGTCACATTTCAACGCTCCTCCTACATGTAGGGATGGCAATACGGACGAGTTTTGTGATTCTCGGTCCTTTCCCTATAGGGTCAATGATATAGGGGATTTTGTCGGGTTCAAATTCTTTTATCTCTCTATAGGAATGACAACAGGACATACGGAGCGAGTTTTGTGATTTCCATGAAATTCAAAATATTTTGTTATCCTTAAGTACATACGGGCCAAAAGGATCGCATGCAAAACTCAAAAGCTCTAAATCAATCGATTGTGTTTGTGGATAAATATGGTTTACGTGTAAAAGTTTTAGCCTGTTTATTGTCCCCATGTGGTCTTGGTTTACATGTAGAAGACTAATTATATACGTGAAGAGAAGCTTTATTTTACATAAAATAGAGAGCTTTCATTAAATGAAAATATGGAACGAAAGAACACTAGATCGATAGGAGTATCATCTATTTGATCAACATATGAATGTAAATCTTACCCAAGACAATGAGTCGCTGAATTCACAAATCGCTTAACAAACCTTGATGACGCGTGCTTGACAGCAACTAAATCAAATCTCTCGTTATTCCTTAATCTTTATCTTGGTTAGGTCCCTTTTCACCCTGGAATCCATATTATAGACAATATAATTGTCAATTTCATGGAACTGTCTGGATTCATAACGTTGTTAAGAAGTTTCATGGGAGAGAGAGATGTTTTGTGATATGAAGAAAAGTAATGGTGGGGGTTGAGTATGGATTCTTGTAGATTTTGTGTTTGGTCCACCTTCATCTGATTTGTTTAGCAAATCATGATGCTTCTCTAAGTCTCCTGTACTTTTGTTTATTTCCACAAATGAAAAATGATTTTTATAAATAAAAAATGATTAGATTCCAAAAATATTACCCACTAGAGCTAATTTGGTTAATAAATATTAAATCGATAAAAATGAAAACCCAACAAGACGGGTATGACATTTTTTATCCCGTCTCCATTGGGTATATGGATTTTCTCTTTTAAGTTTATTGTGTATTATTTACTATATTATCATCAATTGAATTTGTATTTTATTTCACTAGAAACTAAATTTACAAAAATTAATAAAACACAAAATCTCTGTCATACTTAATATAAAAAATAATTACTACATCATATATATAATGTGATACTAATATATTACCGTATTTATATATCGGGTGTGGGGCAATGTATGCTCAACCCAACGTCTCACCCC
>JAYMTO010000596.1:0-11504 GCA_036898065.1 California macrophylla | reverse complement strand
AAAACATTTTTATTATCAATACAATAAAAAAATCTGATGTATAAGATCATGCTATAATTCATCTATTGATTTTCTTTTCGATTTAGAGTCTTAATGATATTTATAACAAAAGTACTCTATTTACAGTTGCATTAATGACATGTAAGATCAGTGATAATGTAATCATTGTATGAATTAATTGATACACATCATTTTTTGTTTCTATCATTACAAGACTAATTTTTAATATAGTATTTAGAATTAAGACTAAATAAAAACAACTAGTCCAAATTTGTATAGAGTAAATAGAAATAAGAAAGGTATACAATAAAAAATATAAAGCAATTAATAAAATTGAAAAATATAGAAAATTAAGAATTTGAAAAAAAGACTTAAGAAATATTTTTTTTTGAGGGATGCACGTGCCCTTTGGAGCCTTAGTGGTTCCGCCTATGCACGTCACCAACCCATTCCAATCAATGATGAGGAATACAAGTTTTGCAAAACATGTCATGGAATACATTTAAACTAAACATATTATACACATAATATTACATGATTGAGAAATACATTCATTTCAACACCAATCGAAAATTCGTGAAACGTTTTCTTATTATATCCCAACATATGTAATATATATATATCTCAATTCCTCACGATTGAATCACGATGTGATATTGAGTTTTTGTGAGATTCCAAACCTTTTACCGTTACATTAAGAGTGAGATTTTTGTTTTTGTATATCGGTTGTCATAAAATTTGGTAACTCAAGGGCGAGAGCAATAGCATTGGTTTGATATTGAGGAATCGATGACATGGCAGTTTGAGATTGGATCTCGGTTCAAAATGTCCACATTGACCGTAGATCTATCCTGAAAGTCACAGTCACCTCGTCGCGTTAAAAAGAGGGATAGAAGCTCACGGTATCACGGCCATGGACCTCGCTCGTTCCTTAACAGTCCAATTATCCAAACCAACAGATATTTTACTAAGCCCCGATTTTTATTTATAATTTCCCTTGGCTTTTAATTAAGTTAATTTTTTTTTCCGAAGGATTTCTCATAGCTCTACTCTACCTCACAAACTCAAAAATTCAAATCCAATTCCCTGATGGCCTTTCACGTAGCTTGCCCAATTACAAGGTACGGTCCTCTATTTCTCGCGCTCTCCCTCTTAAACCCGATGTTTCGCTCCAACCTCACTACTACTACATCACTTTCTCTTATTCTCTCATCCTTGTTGTTGTTGTTGCAGCCGGCGAATCTGCTTTTGTTCTCTAGGGTTTCCGCGGACTCTCCACGGCGCTGCCTCGAAGAATGGCTTCTTGGGGGAGGCTCTCAGGATTGAGGAGTTTCTCGACGATCCTTGGGGTGCTACTAAGGCCGCGGAGAAGAGCGGAGGGGTTTCGACCGTCCAGGTCTCTGTCCCGAGGGTTGGGCCCTTGCCGCCCCCTCCGCCGCCAGCGGTGGTGGCGATTGATGGATTGCCTGGTGATGCAGCTACGGACGAGGCTGCGGCTAGTGTGTCAGCGCAGACCAAGCGTGTGGCGCTGCAGAGGAAGGCCGCAGCAGCAATGGTTGCGGCTGAGGACTATGCTAGGCGGTTTGAGTCGGGCGATTTGGTGGTGAGGTTTACTCTTTTGTGTCTCTTGAGATGAATTTGGTTATGACTTTTTAATTTGCTAGTGTACCTGATGCCAGGTGGAATTGGTACGTGTGTGTATATCAATTTGATGATCTTTGTTTATAAAATTCTAAAATTGGTTGTGTATATGATGCCATTGGATTGTGTAGGGTAGGTTTCATTTCATAAAATTATCACTATAAGTGTAGCTAACATCTTGGTAAAAGATATAATGGAAAATGAATGAAATTTCTGTGTTCTGTGTACATAGGATGCCCCAGGAGATTCTGTTGGTGAAGAGCAGCTCCAGTCCAATGTGAATGTAATTTGCCGGATATGTTTCTCTGGTGACAATGAAGGAAGCGAGAGAGCACGGAAGATGCTTTCATGCAATAGTTGTGGCAAGAAGTACCACAGGAGTTGCTTGAAGAGTTGGGCCCAACATAGAGGTATGGTAAACTGGCTCAAAAACCTCCTAATGTTGTGAGCTTAACATGTTCTCATGTGTGATTAACTTGCAGATCTGTTTCACTGGAGTTCATGGACTTGTCCCTCTTGCCGAACTTGTGAGGTAATCAGTTTGCAATACTTGTTAACTAGTTTTCTTTATTCTTTCCTAACAAGAAGTTATATTGAGCCATAATAGTGACTTACTTTACCATGTATTCTAGTATTCATACGAAAAGGTTAATGCATAAATGACAAGCTGCAGAAACCATATCCATCATTATTCATTGCTGCCATTGATTCTATATATCCTTATGGTTTCGTACCAATTGTTTTTATTCTTCAGGTCTGCCGGAGGACTGGAGATCCAAACAAGTTTATGTTCTGCAGAAGGTGTGATGGAGCCTACCATTGTTATTGTCAGCATCCTCCTCATAAGGTGGGGCATTATTGCTTATTACTCAATAAAAAATATAGATTAAATCATTATGCTCAATGCTTGTCTATGGATAATGCAGAATGTTAGTTCTGGACCCTATTTGTGCCCGAAACATACAAGGTGCCACAGCTGTGGATCCAATGTCCCTGGAAATGGCCTAAGTGTGAGGTATTGGCTATTATTGAAGTTCCTAGTGTCTTAATTGATTAGGCACTTCATCGTATGTGTGCTGCTACTTGATGGAAATTATTGTTAATTTCATTTCTGAATGTCCAAAAATATGTTTACAGTGTATCATTTGTTTGCCCATAAACATTACAGGTGGTTTCTGGGATACACTTGTTGCGATGCTTGTGGAAGATTGTTTGTGAAGGGGAATTATTGCCCTGTTTGTTTGAAGGTAGCATTTGATATTTCATGTCTATGGATTCTTTGTTGATAGCGTGGCAGTGTATATTTGTTGTTTTTCTATTGTTCTTTTATAGTCCACTGTTTTTGGTTCTCATCTCTTTTTCCCCGTTTCATCTTGCCTTCTTTGTGGTCATGAACGTGTCAGTTATGATGCATTTCATCCCTAGCTTATCTGCTTATGCTAATAAATTGGCGTTGCCTGAAAATGTAGGTTTATAGAGATTCAGAGCCGACACCTATGGTTTGCTGTGATATCTGCCAGCGCTGGGTTCACTGCCAGTGTGATGGCATAAGGTTTATTGCCGCCCTTAAGATAAAACATATTATTGTAATCATATCTTCTTTTTATTGCTTGTTTCTGAAAATAGATCTGTAAGGAAAATACATGAGTGGTGATAAATATGGATGATGTTGGAACATCCCTTTGTGTTCAGGTATTCATATGAGGTGTTCATAACAATGTAATAGATGGACCAGGCATGTAGGGTCATTGTTGATCATTTCTGCTCCCTCTTGTGTTCCTCGTGCATTATTAGGGTAGACTGTGTGGTGCTACATACATGACTTATCATCTGGTAATATGCACATCATAATTAGGTAGATATTGAGAGGAGCCGAGGTATAGGTGGCGAAGCTAATATTAAGATCTGCTTGCAAGAAGTTTTAGATGAATGGATGATCCTATTTTACTATATGAGGTGAACATGACAGAACTCCATTAATGTCCGTAAAATCTTGGTGTGAAGGATTTGTCTATATTTCAATGGAAAAGCATGTTAGGAAAATGATGCATAGAGATGACCAAAACATTACTCTAAATGATGCATAGCAGCATAGTAAATCTCTCCCTGGGTATTTGTTTTTCACACTTGACTTTAATATATACTCTTGACATCCAATCCCAACATATTGGAGCAAAATGCAACCTGGCCTTGACAGAATTGACCCTCAGTTAATGTTCTAGATGAAATTTAATTATTTGAATGGTGGTGATGTTTTACAATGATCATTGATCAAAATATTGGAGCAATTGCATCCCTATTTCGGTCCTGGAGAATCTGTTATATCCCAATTTGTAATACCTCTTGCCATTTTTTCCTGGATGAAATTTTGCTTAGTCTTTGGATTATTTATTGAGCAACAGTATCAGGGGTAGCATGTTATGCCATTTCTTTGTTAATACATGAATTGTTGGAATATAGGTTATATATTCACAGATCTACTCTTTGTGGACCCCCTACCTAAGACATGCTTGTGTTACTGATTATTTATATGTAAAGATTACGTGTCTTCAGAAGTTCAGAGTTTGCAGTTTCATATCAGGTGAACTGGTTTGTACCTTTCAGATATTTGATTACTTATGTCTGAAGTATATGCTTTGCAGCGATGAAAAGTATCTGCAGTTTCAAGTTGATGGAAATCTCCAATACAAATGTGCCACTTGTCGCGGCGAGTGCTATCAGGTTTGTTCAATGTGAAATGGTCTTTTCTGCTTCATATTTTCATTCTTGGGGTACATTTTCTTGTAATGAACACTTCCATTTGATCATCTGCTTTTCCAGGTCAAGGACCTTGAGGATGCTGTTCAAGAGCTTTGGAGGAGAAAAGATATACATGACCAAGATCTAATTGCTAGCTTGAGGGCTGCTGCGGGGTTGCCAACTCAAGAAGAGATATTTTCTATTTCTCCTTATTCAGATGAAGAAGAAAATGGTCCAACAGTATTGAAGAATGAATTTGGACGCTCCATAAAATTCTCTCTCAAAGGATTAGTTGATAAATCACCAAAAAAGACAATTGAATATGGGAAAAAGTCTTCAAATAAAAAACCAAAGAAAAAAGTATACCAGGCCGCTTCAATCGGTAAAAGTGAACCACGTCAGATTTTAGAAGGGCACAACGATGTACATTCCTCTGGACACAGTTTGGATAATGACAGGAATGGTGATATGCCGGATATGTTTTCTTCTCCTGTTGCTGGAAGTCCTAATCAAAGAGGACCGTGCTTTATCAATGAACCAGGAGTAGTGAAACACAAGCTCATCGATGAGGTGATGGTGAGTGATGAAGATAAAATATCTGAAGTTGCCCCATTCAAAAGTAATAAGCCCCATAGTGTGGATAGTGGAGAGGATGATGGGAAATTTGCTAGCAAGTTGAAGACTGTGAAGACAAAGAAATTGGTTATAAATCTGGGTTCAAGAAAAATTAATTTAACCAAATCACCTAGATCCGATGCTTCTAGCTGCCCAAGAGAACAAGATTTGACAGTCTCCAATGGTATGTATGTCATTGTTGTTGATATTTAAACATGTTTTTTTTAATGTATCACTAGAAGGAAAAAGAAACTTTTACAAACTTTATCTTGGAAGATGAATGGATTTTAAGTATTACTTGACCATTATGTGTGTGTATAAATAAAAACTTAAGGTGTTCTTAATTTGAACTTGCATTTGTGGTTTAGAGTTTAGGGTATCATTAATTTATTCGAGTCTTTAGTTAAACCTATCTTGACAGGCATTTACTCTTTTGCATTGTCAATGTCTTGTATATGTTTTTCAACTGGGATTCTAAAAGAAGCTTACTCCTTGTGGTTCTGTGTGTTGCCTTCAACAGTCTTTTGGCTCTTATCTCTGAATATTGATGGCCAAACAGTATAAGATATTGATGATCCATCATAGAAACTTGAGAAGGCTTCTAGGTTTCAGTAGTTTTGGCAACAGTTTTATTTTACTTTCCCGTATTTAGTATTTTGTGAGAAAGGGAAATGGGTTTTCGAAACTCTCTCATTGCTCATGTGGTTTATATTCATTGATAGGCCGTGAAGACGCAAGTCAGCGGAGAAACAGTGACAAGTTAATGTCAGACGGGCATGATAGCATCACTAAGTGTCCTGATGTTAAAGGTAATAGATATATACTGTGAAGTTTTGTTCTTTCCTTGCATATACTACCCCTGATTAGCTTATCATCAATGATATCTTTGAGTTCTATTGGTAACTATCTTTGGGATTAATTTTGTGATTTGCAGGAGACAATGCTGATTATTCTAGTCAACCGAAAGGTTCGAAGCTTGCAGGGAGGGAGGGGAATGTTATAAAGTTGGGTAGAATTAAGCCAGAAGTTTCTGTCTTAAATCCAAAAATTGGCCGAGGGACCAATGCTGGTGAATATGACACACCTCTTTCTGTCTACTCACGGAGTGTAACGGGAAAAAGAAGCAGTGGGAGAAGCATAAATGTTGCAGGGCCTGTAGGTGAAGCCCCCACATTAAGAAAACAGGTGGAAAGCAAGCCAAACATGCACAGTGAAGCAGATGGTGATTGTTCTCGCACACCTGTTTCTAATTCCTTGCCAAAAGAATCCAAGCTTTCACTGAAGTTCAAGATTAGGAATCCTCAATTGGAAAATGACAATTCCTCAGTTTCACATGGAGAGGAAGAGAGGAGTTCCATCAAGGGCCAAAGGTCAAAAAGAAAGCGGCCTTCACCAGTCATGGATAGAACACCGTTTGATGACAATCAAAGTGTCACTCAATTGCATGATAATATGACAGTGGATGCGAGGATACTGAAAAGGTTGGGCAAAGAGTCAATTGGAAAGGTAGTTGAAGTGCATAATTCGGCTGATGATTCGTGGTGAGTTTTTGTTTGAGAACATTATATTGGAGATCATAAGCCACTAGAGACAGTGCATTAATCATACCCTAACCCTCAATTTCTTTAGTATTGGCTCCCAATGTGCTAGATATTTCTTTGAATCTCACCTCCCTTACATGAAAAAAATAAAAGATGCATTGACATCTTTGTGACGAATGCTATCATTTATTTATTTTTCTAATAAATGTTTTAGAAACTTCCATTGCCTAGCTTACTTTGTAGGTAACTTATGGTTAATTGCGGGCTGAAATATTGTACTCTTTCCATCCAGGCATAGGGGAGTGGTTACAGATGTAATTACAGGCACGTCAAAGCTATCTGTCACTCTAGATGACGGAAGAGTGAGGAAATTGGAACTTGACAATGAAGGTGTTCGATTTGCTCCTCAGAAGCAGAAGAGGTCAAAAACATGAATCTTAACCACTTCTCAAGGGTGAGATCATCTCGAGTTCAGACTTCCTTCAACCATACTTGGAGGAGATAGTTCTTTGACCCCAAAGGCGACTATAAGGAACCCATGCTGCTGGCCACACTTGCCTGTATCCTGTGCCCTTGTGCCATTACTGGAGCTGTTCATTAGTTGCTATGTAGAATTAATTCTGTCAAATTTGGGCTTCATAGAGGCGTCTTAGTTTCTTCCAAATCAAAATGTATTTGATAACACTAATTGTTTTGCAAATGTAGCTCTCTTTAGCCTGCCTCAAAAGTTCAGACTTGTAGTGAAGTACACTGGAGTACAGATGTGTTGCTTGGCTTGTTGTCAAGGAAAGATTGAATTATAGTAGTGTCTGTTTGTACTTTTGCATCAGGTGCTTAAATTTGTAGAATTACCTGAGTTGTATCTGCAGATTTCAGTATTTTATTTGTCAAATTTGAGCAGGTCTGGATTGTTTGAAAGAAATTATTTTACAGGCATTATTATTTCAGCAATGATGTTTTTTTCTGACGCATCCTGTTCTCGATGCAAGATTCATGTTTTCAATAGTAATCTCAATTGTAAAGATCATTTCCAGAGACAAAAAAAAGCATTAATCAATTTTACACTTTTGATCACATTCACTCTTAGTTTTCTAGTATCAGTGTCCAAGGAAAAAAAATCTCATGCTGAATACAATCTAAGATAATGTGTTGAAAGCTTAAATTGATGTGTCAACTGTCAAAACAATGTATTGTGAACTAATTGTGTCAGATTATATTACATTATACAGGTGGTGGTGGCAAGTCTAGTAGGAGCCAAAACCCTTCACAGTCCTCTGAATCCAAGTCATCTTGGATGGCAAGAAAATGCAAGCCTCCACAAGCCTTTTTCGCTTCTTCCCAAGCTTCCGCCTCGCTTGTTGCTTCTGGAGTTTTCTGATAGGTAGCATAGTTATATCTGGTCGCAATTCCAACGGACAGAACCAATAAAGCTCGAGCAGTATCAGCTTCAATTGAACAGACTTCCAATCCGTTCATCCAAGCTGCAGCACCCACAAAAAGGATTATAACATTAACCTCGTAATAGTCAATTGAACAAACAGGCTGTGAGAGAATATTAGTTTTGATCTTTGAGGTCAATAAAAAACAATAAGAATCCCATAGTCATCGAAAATTGACACAACTGCTTCCATGAGATAAACAGCAAAGTACTAGCATTCTGACTGGTAGTGAATCTGGCGTTCTGTAAGTATATCATTTCTTATTTTTCTGAAGCATTACTAATTAATGTGATGTTTATTCACTTCTATTACCACACAGGAACATTTCATCTCCCCATACCCCAATATCTCACACACATTTATGATAAAAATGCATCTGATTTGCAGCCTATGTAGCCCAACTTAACTTCCACAGGCTAAGGTGACTATCAGAAATTGCACTAACACTTGGAAATTGCAGCTCCTGCCTATAATTTGTTGAGCAAGAAACATATGGCGGTTCACAAAGTCGAAATCCATGCAGAAAACCTAGCAATAGTTCTTAGTTGAGTCAACACTTATGAACCATCTTTTTCTCTTGTAATTCTGACCATGGCATCTTAATGGAGAAATCAAACATGAAATACAGTTAGATGTACAGCTACGCTAGCCTTCTTCTTATGCATATGAATATGTACCTGCTAATGGTTTAGCTCTTGAAGATGCAACCGCCAGCCCTGGAATCAAAGTCTTTTCATCGACTTCAATCCCCAACAAATCCAAATCTAGTCCTGCGCCAAATACCATTCTTGTCTCCAAGGATGCCACTTCCTCTCTGACAGCTGTGAATAACCAAAACAACAGTTATTATGATGCTAAAAAATGTCAAGAGAGCAATTATTAATGTATAGCAATGCTACAAAGAGATCATAAGAGCAACGTTCTATGTAATATTTTACAAAGTTCTTTATTGCTAAGCTAACTTTGGATGTACATCATAATTTCTTTAAAAACAAAAGCTGTTGTTGCCGTACCTGAAAAAGGTAACTGGACAAATGCCCACTTCTCTCCAACAAGGTTCTCAGGAAGTTCCATTGGGAAAGGATTATCTAAGGCCAAGAGTGGCTTAGCTCCCTTCTGAAAACCAGGATGACGTGTATATACAGTCTCGTAGCGTTCTTGTAACCATAGAAGTAGTGATAGACACTGATATTAATAAAAAACAAATATAAGAATTTGGTGTATAACATAGGTAACTAAAACTTAGAACAGTGGCAAAAGATAAGAAACTAAAGGATCCATGTAGTATAGAGCAAATTATCATTCCCATATCCTACAATGGTGGTAGTCTCGCACAATGGGCTGCCTTTTTATGGGTTACACTTCTACCCTCTCTTTCCATAACTATAATGAACAAGTTAACTTAGTTGTGTACTTTGCTTAAGTAGTCTGTATGAACGCACTCTCTAAGTTTATGGCTGTATTGTTTACTTATAGAAAAACAGTCATCCTCACAAGATACCTCAACAAGTTTGTCCACTTAGGAGGTTGGAGAGGTCAAACTTCATTAGAAGATTAACATTGTTTTAAAGTGTCATTAAGCAACTAAAACTTAATGACTGGTTGGTTTTCATATCATTTAAGACGTTACTAGGAAGAAACTTGGCGAGATAGTGTCTGATCTAATTTGGGTGAAACTAAGGTGGTAACTTTCAGCTTCTGTGTGCATATTATTATATTTTTTCTTACAAGTTTTTGAACCTCATCTGCTGAAATTGTTTCTTATCAGAACCAATTCTACGATACAAAAATATCTGTTCTTGTAGAAACTGAAATGGACTTTCGAGCATAAAGAGCTACCATAGAAGTTCAATCAGTTTATGCGTTTAACAGAGCATTGAAGCCCGATCCAACCAAAAAGCTCAAACTAATGGGTGGAGGCCTGAAGATGTTTATCAAGTGAGCACTATATTCATGCTCTCCTGATGTGGGACACTTGAACAGCTGATAACGTTATTAACATACAAGATTCCCACTCAATGATGCAATGGTAGAATTTTGGATTTTGAACTAAACGTTGCACACAGAAGTCCATCTACAATGTCATAACAACATGCTTGTGTTGGGTGTTTTGACAGCTATCAGTTAGATACATACACCTAGGAATCACTTCCATTTCTTACTGAGATTATACTTCCCTACATGTCTGGATTTTAATCATTTAAACGCAACATCCATATGTCATTAACTTTTTCATATTTCTAAATGGATTTTTTTATCCGCAAATGGAATTAATTATATCTCCTTCACATACTCCACAAAATTAGCTGTTAAAAAATAATACTAATCTCCAAATTAGCTGTTAACATGCACTTAAATGAACTTAACTGGCTAAAGCAATTCCATTTGTAGATGAAAATATTGAAAAGACAAAGTCAGGAGGAAATCATAAGCACCCGTTTACTAGCAACAGGCTTAATACCAAGCTCCTTGCAGGCCTTGGATATAATTGTCTGCATCTGTGACCTGCAAATGCAAATAGACATTTATTGTTAACACTTTCTATGAAGGAGACAATATATTATACAAGCAATTGGGCTTCAAAAAAACTACCTGAAAAATCTGATTTTCTGAGGTAAAGGAAGATCCAGTTCATCGCAAATGGACACAAGAGCATCCTTCAAAGTGATGCTATTAATGACATTATTGGGAAAATACTTGGTGTACTGAAGCGACAGAGAATCATCACAAGCCACCAGCTCCCACACCTTCTTCCCTCTGATGTCGAGAATGGGTCTGGAGCAAAAATCCAACTCCCACTCCGTGATGCTATCCGGATCGGTTTCCGGGTCAAGGTAGCTCATTTCCGCCGTTGGGTCGTCGACTTCTTCTTCTTCTTCTTCGTATTCGTCATCAACCTCCGCTTCTTTCTGGGTTGAAACGGAGCTCTCGGACACTGAATTGGGTCGGTAGTATCGCAAATTTACTGTTTTTTGGGATGATTTGGTGAAGAATGAATGGGGGATTTTGATGGGTTTAGTGAGGGAGGATATTCTGGAGATGGGTTTGGGAGATTGGCAGGTTGGGGTTCTGATTCTGGCGTGGTTGAAGCTTAGAGTGGCCATGGGAGAGCTGGTTCTGTGTGCTGTAACTGATAAGGTGATGAGTTGTGGAATTTATATAGGTAGTTACTTATCCACCACACACGGATTGATGGGCTGGGCTCTGGATATGATTTTTATTTAGGCTCGGTCGAACGTGTATAACAAACAAATAGATAAAAGAAGATAATTAAAATTTACTATTTACTATTTCAAATTTCATTTTCATTTTATTTATAAAATCATATTTAAGTCATTACATCACATCAAATAATTTTTTTTTGGTATTAAAATTGTCTTTGAGTCTAATTTAAAAAATATTATTTCTGTTCAAAAATATTATGATTAGACATATAAAATAGTTTAATAGATAAATTCTTTTAGTTTCTAAAACACAAAAAATAAATATTAAAAATAAATAAATTATGCGTCACTGTTTAGAATTTGTG
>JAYMTO010000595.1:0-11508 GCA_036898065.1 California macrophylla | reverse complement strand
TTGGGAAGATTGCCCAAATGTTCCCTTTTGGGCTATTGGGATTTTGTTGGAGGGTTTAGTAGTAGATGTATATTGAGAAACGTTGAGAAGATTTACTTTGCCTTGGTGAGGGATAGTGTAGCTGCAAAGGGATGCATCATATATAAAGTAGAGAATTGAATATATCATCCATTAAGTTGCTTACATGTTATTGGAAACATGATGCAGTATTTTACTGGTTTTTGTATGAACTGTAATTTAGTATTTTCTTCAGTGATGTTTTTGTCTCAACTAATTGTTGAATTGCACCGTGCATTTTGTTCGTCTCCAGTTAAATGGAAATAATAATTTAGTGTAATCTAGTTTACTTTACGTGTGATTTTCATTTACTTGGATCTTGGAAAGTATTATCAGGGCTGAACATTCTCTTTCCAGCTGAGAATTTCAGTGGAAAGTGAAGCTTGGCAAGTTTTCCGAAATGTTCCCTTTTCGGGTTATCTAGTTTGCTTGCATTCTATTGGAAACATGTTGCAGCATTTTTGCTACATTTAGGACTTGACCAATTACTTTGAAGCCTTGTTTTTTTTGAAATATGGTTAATTGTTTGTTTGCAGATACAAGTAAATCAATGTGGATGAATCTACCGGTCGCAATTCTTGCCGTCACCTTTCTGCGTATACTGTCAAATGAGGTGGATTTCAGTTGGAAGGTTAAATCAGTACGTCGTAAGCAAACATATTTATCTCACTTGGAGAAGAAACAATTGTCTTTAAATGATCCGCGCATTTCTAGTGTACCACCCCAGCAAAAGAAGAAGAAGAAAATTGATTCTCCTGTCGTGGAGTCTGCAATTAGTGATATTATTGATAAAATTCTGAAGGACTTTGTGGTAGATTTGTGGTATTCTGAGATTACACCAGACAGAGAGGCTCCTGAACATATACGTTCTATCATCATGGATGCTCTCAGTGAAATAGCAGTCAGGGTTAGAGACATAAATCTTGTTGACTTGTTAACAAGGTACTTTTTCTTATTCATATTGAAGAAATTTTGAATCATCGGGAGGCTCTCTACATTTAAAAATGGGCAGGCTCTCTTGCAATAACCTAACTTAGTAACTGTATGATGTTTCAGGGATATAATCAATTTAGTAGGAGATCACTTGGATCTTTTCAGAATAAACCAAGCAGCAATTGGTGCTGATGTTATGCGAACTCTATCTACTGATCAGAGGGATGAAAGGTTGAAATACCATCTTATGGCTTCCAAGGAACTTCATCCTGCACTCGTATCTCCCAAGAGTGAGTACAAGGTGTGAGTGGAGTGTTCTGATCAAAATTTGCTTACCTTCTGCAATGTAATGTTTGCCTTACACTTATGTCAGTCTATCTTCTCATAGGTACTTCAGCGGCTAGTAGGTGGTATTATAGCAGTGGTGCTAAGACCACGTGAAGCGCAAAGTCCAATTGTTCGAACTATTGCTCGGGAGATTGTAACTTGCTTGGTAGTGCAACCTGTTCTGGATTTTGCCAGTCCTGCGTAAGTTCTTCAATGATTACTATTCCATTGTTGGTTTTTCTAGCTCCTAGCTTATAAATTTGGTCGAAAATGAGGACAATTTCATCCGCGGTATTTTGGTAAGAAGGAAACAGTGCTATGAAATCACTTTAAATGCAATATTCAGAAGTTTATACCACATAATTCACCTCACGTAGAGTCACATGTTAATTAAGGATCGAAGGTCTGAGTGTAAGTTTTAGGGGGAATTTGATGAAATTGATGTTTGTGCTGTGTTAAAGAAGCTGGAGGATTCTGTGTGTGGTTATGTTATAAGTTTTTGTTTGAGTCCCCAGAAGTATGTTCTTACAACAAAAACAATGAACTCCATCTACATGTTTTTCATGCCTGTCCCTTCATTGGATAAACTTTTCTCTGTTTCCAGGTATATCAATGAATTGATTGAGTGTGTTTTCCTTGCCATTAATGATTATGCTGCTACAATGGTTGACGGTGATCAAGCAACTAATGTGGTGGATTCTCTTCAGAATCACTCTGTAGAAGATAGTAATGCTACTATGAGGAAATATGCATCCACAAGTAACCAAAGGAATGATCAGGCATTGGCTAAAGTTGACGACAAGATGGCTTTGCCTTCTGATACTTTTGAGGATGAACCTTTGCAGTCACGGCCTGCTTATTGGGCACGAGGCTTGGAGGCTGCAACTCAAAGAAGAACTGAAGTTCTCACTCCTGAAAATCTAGAGAACATGTGGACTAAAGGTAGAAATTATAAAAAGAAAGAGCACAAGAAACATAAAGGTGTTCAAGAACCAGTTACAAAGGGTTTGAGTCTCAGTGTCGGACCAACTGATACCAAAAGACAGATTCTTCATGATTTTAAGAAGGATTTGCCGATTGAAAGAAATTGTCTTGTTGATGAATTGGTAAATAATAGTACTGTTAGTGCTGAAGGTATGAGTCGGCTTAAGAGATCCAGTAGCACACCGGCTTTGCAAGCTGAACCAAGCATGAAAAAGGTATTTACCGGAGATGGTGAAGGGCCAATTATTTCAGAGTTCTATGGCCCAGATTTTGCCAAGCCTAGTGAAGAATACAAAACGAGAAGTGTCGTGGATAAAGTACTCCACAGTGAGGGACCTCATGCTCCCAAACTCAGGTGCCGGGTAAGTAATATTTTGCTTAGAATCTCATATTGTATTTATAACTTAGAATTGTGCCATTGCACTAGAATTGTTGAGAAATGCAGGGGTTATATTGCAGATGTGTGTAACTTATAACAAATGTTTTATTTTAATCCTATGCACTTTCAATCATGACTGCAGGTGATAGGAGCATACTTTGAGAAACTCGGATCGAAATCTTTTGCAGTTTATTCAATTGCTGTCACAGATGCAGAAAACAAAACTTGGTTTGTTAAGAGAAGGTGCCGCCTTCTATCATATCCATATTATATACACTTATTAGGTTGTATGCCCATTTCTTTCTGTATGATCTCTTGTTAACTTAAATCGGTTTTACTATTTGCTTCATACAAAATGTTCCTGTAGTTTTCTGCTTGGCTTCAAATTCAATCATTCATTCTGTTGGTCTAAATTTTGTTTGATTTTATTTGTCTACAGGTACAGGAATTTTGAGCGATTGCATCGGCATCTTAAAGACATTCCCAATTACACGTTACATTTGCCTCCCAAAAGGATATTTTCATCAAGCACGGAGGATGCGTTTGTTCATCAACGTTGCATTCAGCTGGATAAATATTTGCAAGTATTACTTCATCTCTTTTCTGCATTTTATTAGTGAAATGTAAATGCTATTTCTCTGTTGCTCATATCTACATTTCTTTCCGCAGGATCTCTTGTCAATAGCTAATGTTGCTGAACAACATGAAGTATGGGATTTTTTAAGTGTTTCCTCGAAGGTCTGTATCTTGACACTCATGTTTTTATCCTTTTCCTATATTCTTTCCTCGTATGAGCTGAATAAAAACCAATTTGCTCCAATAACGTTTTTCTCTTTTTATTTTTACCCTTACATATGCAGAATTATTCTTTTGGAAAATCTTCTTCTGTTATGAGAACCTTGGCAGGTATGTGGTTTATTGTTGTCGGATATTTATCCTGCCCGTATTATGTGTTGTAGCTATTGATTTAAATATCACAAGTCTTATGTGCTTGTTCAAACTACAATACTTAGAAGTCTTTTAAGAGTTGCCTAGACTTCTCAAAGTGACATCTAACATATTGAGGCTTGGTGTAGGCACTGAAACATGCATGCTTCTTTTCCTTTTGTCATTAATTACTATATGAGCCAAACTCTACTGACCGTATGACATCTTCCTCTTTCTTTTTGTGTGTTAAGTTTAGAGTCCGAATTTATATCTTTCTTTTCACTTGCACTGACTACTCTCTCGGATGACTATTTCATGTCACTATGCCATAATTTTCTTGTATTATGGATCATTGTGTTCACCCTGAATGTGATTTGTTGCTCAACTCTCTTTCTCTATGGTTTTGGCGAGGAGAAAATTTCCATAAAGACTCCTGGGGAGAGTATAAGATAACGTGGAAAGTGGACTCCAATCTTATTGGGAATTTACTTGTAAGATGTTATTACCAGAACAGTACCCCTCAGGAGTTAATTCTAGTTACCACCACATATTTGAGAATGGCTCCAAACAAATTTGGCTTTCCCATCTTAGTTTAGTTTCTAAAACATTTATTGGAAGTTTACTCATTGCTCTAGCTGTGGAAGGGACATAAGTCACAAAAACTTAGTAGCCTTGAACCAAAATTAATGGACATATTTTTTGCTTTTGTTTTGGGTAGTCATAAGTCATATTAGCAATAATTATCTCTCTTGAGTGTTTTGTTTTTGTTTTCTAGTTTATTTAAATTTTATCACTCTCCTTTTCTGATTGCTATTTTCTCAGAGCTTTCCTTTTCTTTTTGAATGAACCAAACAGTCAATGTAGATGATGCTGTGGATGATATCGTGCGCCAATTCAAGGGCGTTTCGGATGGCTTAATTCGTAAAGTTTCAGGTCCAGTACCCTCTTCTTTAGAAGGTTCTTCTTCATTATTTAGCAAGACCTTGTCATGGAATGCTTCAGATGAGATAAATAAGCAAATGTCGAGGCAAAGTACAGCAGGATCAGGAAATAGCCTTTCTGATAATGAGGACGGTGATAGAGAGGGAAGTCATGGTCATGAAGGAGTTCCATATAAAGAACAAACTAATGGGTGGCACTCCGACAATGAATTGAACTCAAGAGATCTTCCTCCTCGGATTATTAAACATGAGGAACTGTCTAGGAGTTTAGAATCTCAGATAAATGCCAAGGCAAATTCTGAGCAGATCAACCAAGACGGGCTTCCTTCAACCACATCCAACTATTGGGAGGATCCACTCGGAATGCCACCAGAGGTATCCAGTATTTAGCTGAGCTCATTTAATTTTATGCATCATCTTGACCTTAGGGAGATATTTGTTGTATGCTCAAATGCCTTTTGATGTTGTGAAGTGTTTGATTTTCCTTTGAGTTATTGTGCAATGTTCTTAAGCTGCTTTATAATTTTTTAGAGACCTCGTGGTAGAGTTATATTCAGGATCTTATCCAGCATTGTTATGTCTTCTTTGTTTGCTTGTGCTGATATACTGCAACTGTCTTTTTTATGTAAGTTGTCGAAGTTCATGTATATATTTTTGTCCTAGAGTAGAACATGTTGCTGTATCTATTTTTGTAAGCTAGACCTTCTTTGGGTTGTGGGTATTACTCTTATTATTTTTTTAACCAATCGTTGTTCTCCTATTTGGATGCCATAGTTGCTTAATCTATTTTTGACTAAGCCATAGAACCTGATATCTTAATCCCTTACCATTAGTCCTATGCATATATTAAACCTTGCTCAAGTTATTTTTGAAGGTTTTTAAATTCATCATTTTTTACTTTCCATTTGAACCTTTTATCTTATCCAATGTTATGTTCTGCCTCTTCTGTAATTTCTTCTCTAATCAGACACTTCATTCTCATATGCATATTTTGCTCTCTTGAGATTCTTTGTTTATATGTTGTCTAGATATTGTTTTAAAGAAACAAGCTATTCTCTTTTCTTGTGGACTTGAGATCAGTCTTCATGGAGTCTTATTTACGTGTTAAATGTCTCATGCAGATTGGTTTGCTTACTTATTTTGTTGTATACATACTTTGCTTGGGTAGAATTCATTATGAACTTAACGATTTACATTCTTGCAGTGGACTCCACCCAATGTAAGCGTACCTCTGTTGAATCTAGTTGATAAGATATTCATGCTAAACAGAAGAGGCTGGCTAAGGTCAGTTCTTTCTCCTTTACTTATCTTCCGGACTTGACATGGAGAACTAGTATCATGATAGTTTAAATGTTTGTGGATACATTTCAAGGCCTTCAATAGAACTACTTTGTCCATAGTTGCATGTATATATTGTATGCTTTGAGTTTGAGATATTTATTCACATTCAAGGCAGGAACTTGTTTACTTGTTTCATGGTCGAATCATGTGGCAGTCAATGTAACGATTATTCTGAACGCTTTTGCATTGACTAAATTGACCCATTTCTATTCCTTTGCATTTAACTATCATAAAAGGTTATTTTTACGTATAACTGTTGTATGGCTGCTTTAAGTCTTGGAAAGTCGTTCCCATGCATTCTGGTTAATCCAAAAAATGGTTTCGTTCAGTTTCTACAACAAGATGAATATGATGGTTTCCTTTGTAACTGAATGATCTCAGTTTTGTTTTATCCTATCTGCAACATGGCACTATGTACTGCTTCTCTACATTGCCAGGCTCTTTTAGTAAATAAAATACACTCCTTAAACGTTCTTGTCTCGTGTTCCTCACTAACCATTTTCCGAATCTAATATGTTAACATTGTTTTCCATAATATACACCTTAAGTTTGTCTTCTCCTCCCTCGGCTCCTTGGAGCGTTACATGAGTTGTCTGATACTGTGGACTGATGGAAGTTCATGAAAAGTAATAGCTCAGACTCTAATATGTGACTGTTTTCGTTGATGCAGAAGACAGGTCTTTTGGATATCAAAACAAATATTGCAGTTAGTCATGGAAGATGCTATTGACGACTTTCTCTTGAGGCAGATTCATTGGCTCAGAAGGGAAGACATTATTGCTCTAGGGATTCGGTGGCTTCAAGATGTAAGGAGTGAATAAACCTTAATCATTATATCTTATTATAGCTATAGCTAATGGTTTTAACAATTTTGTGATCCTACTGCTCTTCTAATTTTATACCACTTTCAGATTCTATGGCCTGGTGGAACATTCTTCCTAAAATTAAGGAACACTCAAAGTGGAGTAGATGATTCTCATACTACCGAGGATCCTTTCCAATACGCAAACCAAATGGGAGGCGTTAAGGTCTCGAAGCCAAGGTCTTTTGAACAAGAGTTTGAGGCCACTCGGAGAGCAAAAGCGGTCGAGAAAATACTCTTTGGTAAGTAATATCAAGGGATATTGTGTCAATTCTCTCTTTTATTTATGACTACATGATCTTTAAATCCCAAACTTTTTCTTCCTCTTGACAGATGAAGTTCCATCAGCATTAGTCGGCTTGATTGGCCAGAAGCAGTATAGACGTTGCGCAAGAGACATGTTTTATTTCCTGCAGGTCAAACTCGCTAACCTTTTTGTTAACTGCCACTGATTTGATCTCTTTGAATTCTTCACTTTGTTTCTGTTACTCACATTCTTTTGACAAATTTGCTAAACTAACTTGTTATGCATTATTCCAGTAAACTATCTGCAACACATTTTCAACTTTGGAACTACTACTCGTGTCAGTCTTCCCCGAGTTGCAGGATCTCGTGCTGGATATTCACGAGAAGATGCCCATTCCAGATCCTTGAGAAGTTTGTCAAAGCGTTGACAAGTTCTTTCGTGTACTTTTATGGTTTTTGCATCGACTGTTGGGTTATATTAGAATGGGAAAAGCATGGTTGGTGAAATATGTTTGCATTTCAAATGTACAAAAAAAGAACGTAGTGTAGCTTGTATATAGAACTCGTGTTTATACCCTCCCATGTACTCAGAAATACTCCCCTTGAAGCAGAGATTTTGTATTCTATGTTACTAGAAAACTAGTTCAATGTTATTCTTTCACATTCATTCATGCTTTGAGCACTTGTTTTCAAATGTATTGGTCACAGATTTGTCATAATTTTTATATAGTTATTGTGATTTGAATCAATATCACAATATCAGCTTAGTTTTAGTTTCAATAGATCAGTAGGTGAATTGATAGCAAGTAATATTCACTAATTATGAGCAAATTTTGTTCATATCAATCAATGTATGTTTTCAAAAACCATGTGCCCAACTCCAAGGGAGTTTCTGAAAAATGATAATAAATTGTAGAGTAAATGTCATTTACATCTCTAATTAATGCTCACAAAATGAGATTTGTACCCAAAAAGAAATTTAATAAATTTCTCTTCAGTTTCAGTTCTTCACATCATAGGAGGTCACCTTCCCATGCTTTCTGGTCTAAAGGAACAGAGAGAGCCTATAAACAAAACCACAAGTCAAAAAGTTTGCAGAGAAGAAGAAGATTGCTCCCCAGACCAGTCAATTTTAGCAAAAAAGAATAAACAAAACAATATGAAAAAAAGGAAAATAGGACCATGTGGTCCCCACACCCAGTTGGTGCACACCAAAATGCTTTTTTGATTATTGATATACAGTCCAAAGACAAACACTTGGTGGTTGGTTTGAATTTGATCATCTGAGCTCTGGCCTCTTCCTCTTCTCCTCCTCCTTGTACTGTAACAATGTCACAGCCTGGTTCTTCTGGGACTGGCACTAGGTCTTGCATTTTCTACAAGTTGATTGTGCCCTCCATCATCCATGAGAAGCAACTGGTATACTATTTCCACTCACCCTCTTCTTTTATGTTGATCACTTATCATTTTGATCTGATTCTGTGAGGTTTCAACTTGTTTGCTTCCTGGGAAAATTGGGCTTGATTTTTTGTTTTTTGAAGTTTTGGGTTGGAGAAAGCCATGAAACCCATTTAGATCAGGAGCTCAGCAACCCTTTTAGCTACCTGGGGGAGATTGAAATCTTCCAAGGGTTCTTCATCCTTGATGAATAGTGAAATTAAAGTAAAAAACTGATCTTTCTGTGGATTTGTTGTCATTTTTTCTCTGAAATTGCTTGGCTTGTGGACCCCTTTGCTTAGTGGGTCTTCCTTTTCTGGTTTAGATTTGGACTGATTTTCAATTTTCATTCTTCTGCTTTTCTGGGATTTTCTTCTCTTTTCTGACCTGTAATTTTCCTTTTCCCTTCAGACATAAGTGTTCTTATTTCTTTACCTTTGCTTATTTCTATGTCACTTGAATTTTGGGTCCCTTTTGATTCAACCACCCTAATGAACTGATAATGTTATGCCTGATACATCATTTATGTGATTATTTTCATGGATCGGCGTATTAAGGTTTAGTGTAACCTGGATTTTTGTACCCACAGAGGATCCCAGAAAAGTTCATAAGGAGATTTGGGGATGAACTTTCTACGGTTGCTAGGCTCACTGTCCCCAATGGATGTATCTGGTTAATGGGATTGAAAAAGGATCAATCCAAGATATGGTTTTACAACGGTTGGCAGGAATTTGTAGATCATTACTCGATCCGTGTTGGGTACATTTTGGTTTTCAGATATGAAGGGTTGTCGAATTTTAAAGTTCAGGTTTTTAATCTGCCTACTTCTGAGCTGAATTATCAGTCCAGAGGGCGTAATAGTTCTGAAGAGCCCAATTATGGGAAACATTATCATGTATTCGAGGAGATGGAAGATGATGACTCTTTCGAGAATGTTGGATCTTCTACGTTATGCCCAACTCCCATTTCTGTTGTGAGCAAGGCTCGTGATGGACGAGTGGATCAACTGACTCTTGGCATGAGTTACAGCTCTCCTACAGCGCAGAACGTGTTCAATGGGCCTAAACTCGAGAACTCTGTCAATTGGGCTGATGAAGAGGACTGGGATTCATCGAGCATTGCTGGTAATTCACACGGGGTAATGTTGTCTAGAAATGGAAGTGGGATCAAAGTATCACGTACAAATGCCAAACGAAAGCGGAAATTTGATAGCAGTAAGCTCTATAGACTCAGATTCTCTTTCACATTACATTGACTATGAACTAAACTTTCTCACCAGTAACACAATTGAAGTGCAGATGATCACGAGTCATCAGCTCAACAAGGAGACATGAAGTTTATACTCAACAACCGACCCCCGCCATCTTCAAGTGTGAGAATCGCAACAGCTGAAGAAAGAGAACGGGCCCTCACTGCATCAAAAACACTCGAGCCCACCAATCCTTTCTGCAGGGTTGTCTTGCGACCATCCTATCTATACAGAGGGTGTATAATGGTAAGCTAGCTATCAATTCAACGACATTGTTACTCTATTTAGCTCATGACATGACTGAGGAACTTCTTATTGTGCAGTATCTACCATCCTGTTTTGCTGGAAAGCATCTGAGCAGCGTTTCAGGTTTCATCAAGCTTCAAGATCCTATAGGGAAGCAATGGCCCGTCAGGTACCTTTACAAAGGAGGCGGGGCTAGACTAGGACGGGGATGGTATGATTTCTCATTGGGGAACAACCTGGAGGAAGGAGACGTCTGTGTCTTTGAGCTGATCAACATCTGCGACGTGGTCTTGAAAGTTTCCATATTCCGCGTCCTTGGAGATAATACATCACAGGTGAACCAACAACAACCTTCACAGTACAATGTTGGACCCAAAACGATTAGATTCTAAGTTGTGTCAGCTTGACTTTCTACATTTAGCAGTAATTTCTGTTTTGAAGTGTGCAGTTACTGAATGTATAAGCTTTACTGTAAAGCTTGAACTTTTTGTTGTGTAGGAGTTACATACAAGTTATATCTTGGCCATAGACTGTAAATAGGGTGGAATTTGACCAGAAATGTGAATTATGTTGCTATTTCCACGTTCTCCAGACCACGTCGATGTTTAACATATGTGAATCTAAAATATTATTAAGATGTTCATTTATTAACTCAAGATATATGTCAGTCTAACATAATTCGGTTCCTTTTTCTTAAAATAAGTGACAAATGTATTAAAAAATTATTTTATTTTTAAACAAGTTTTTTGGATAATCAGAAACGTCTCGAAATTAAAATTAAATTAAATAATTAAAACATTTTTCTATTTTCAAAAATCATAAAGCAAAATTATTATAAACTATAAATATAAAACAAAAAAGGTTCATTTCAATTCTTCTTTTTTTAAAAGAAGAGTTCATCTTGATTTTATTCATCTCATTTTAGATTTCTCTTAATAGTGACTATAAATGTAGAATTTATGATTGAAGGTGTATTTTACAAATCAACATTAGATGTTAGAGAGTGAGTGTACGAGAGTTCCTACTCAATCGACTATATTGTCACTTTCTTAGTATTTTGATCACCAAAACGCAAACACCAATGTCAAATTGATTAATCAACTATCAGTTTAATCAACTATTTTTAAAATCTCTTGCGGTTAGAATTTATTAATCAACTATCAATTTAAGAAAAAATAAATCTTAAGATTATCATAATAACTTGTTACTAATATAACTGAATAACTTGAACTTTTCCGCTAACTATTTCACATGGAAAATGATTCAAATGGAGAGGACAATTACTTAACTCTAATTTTTTTATTAAGAATTATTTCATAAAATAAATTAAAAAACAGGTTTCTTGGAAAATCAATGAGTGCATTAATATGTGTAAAAAGGACTTGCTCAGATCAGAGTGTCTGAGAGCTCATATGAGCAGATGACAAATGCCACAACAATGGTGATTCTGTGGCCGTAGCCACAAAATAAAAGGAACCCATTGTGGCTCCTCACAACCCATCTCCAAAGCGTGCATCTTTCTACATAGAAATCATCGGATTTGTTTTTTTTATAGTGACTATAGAGCCATGAACGGTCA
>JAYMTO010000594.1:0-11509 GCA_036898065.1 California macrophylla | reverse complement strand
TCGGTGATTTATCTGTGACTTCAATAAACATTGGCCATAGCCTACAATATAGCAGTAATGGTCTATCATACTGATTTTCTTCTACACATTTGTGTGCATGATTTCTTTTTAGGTAGATTATCAAAATTGTCCATGTTGAATGTACGTGACATCATTTTGACTGGGAGACGGATTTGACATCTAGGGGTTTTGTCAAATTTGATCTCAATATGAATTTTAGTCATATGTAAGCTATTATTTGTACATTTAATTTGCAGCCACTACAAATTGGAGTCTTAGTCATAAAAACATTTGTGGCTTTTTTATCAAACATTTATGTGTTTAATAACATACAATTATTATTCTTTGTATAATTTCTGATTGCTCCTGTACACATCGAATTGTGCACTTATCTGTTGGTCTTATGTTTCATTTCCCACGCCTTACATATTTAACGGGTCATGCAAATACAATTGTATTTATAGTGATTCATAGTGGTTCCAGTTCTCTGGCTCATCATGTGCTTCATGACTATCAAAAGTTATTCTATTATAATTGTTCATCACGCCTCATAGTTACATTGAATTGGTCTGAACTTACTTTTAGGATTTCTTAGGGATTTGTTTACTATTCTTCTTAACCATGATATTTCTCAGGTGAATAGTGTGAGGTTACCTCGCCATGTTGCAGATAAGAAGCATTTTTGTGGGACTGCTTTGATTGAGTTCTCTACAGATGGAGATGCTGAAAAGATTTTGAGACAGAACTTGACTTTTGCCGGTACCAAGTTGAAGTTAAAGCCAAAGTAAGCAGTGCCTCTTCTTCGTTTGCTTTATGGATGCCTATCAACATTGTGAACTAGTGATCTTTAAGTGATAGGATTCAGAGACAGGACTAGGAAGAATCTTGTGGATATATTGTAAAGCGGGAATCTGGAATATAATCTTGTTTTCTTGCACTGTGATGAGTTGTGGATGGTATATGCTAGTTCATTACAAACAAGCTTCTTTGGTGTACTTGATAGGCTTTTGAGATAAAGAAGTAAAACAAGCAAATCTGTTTAGTATGTCTCTTCTCTTGTTGGTAGTGTTTGGTTTTCCCAGTACTGTTATGTTTTTAAAGTAATATGAGCACATGTGAGAAAACCGAGAAAGTACTTATAGCACCCTCTCTCTCATCCTTCTTTTGGCACTTGATCACGAAAATGATAATTCAGTTTTACTAGAGCTCAAAGTTACATAAGACTGGAAAGTAGTTTTTTACTATTGTGGTTCAGAAAAGAGTTCGATTCCGAGAAAGCATAAATGACCAAGGATCTTGTAAAATCCCATTCTTGTACGGGCTCAAGCCAAATGAACGCTACTGGTACAAAGTCAGTATCAGTCCTTTGTATTATGCTTTTTGTTTACTTAAGCTTATCCTTTTTCTCTTACTTAAGTTGTTTCTTATATCTGTCTGGGGTGAAAATGCTGGCCTTGACAGTTACACTAAAGGGCTGGTTCTTGCATTTACTTTGAAGAGGAGATCAACCAGTGACACTGTAGGAAGCAAAGATAATTCTGGCTCATCCGATCAAAGTAAGGTTGTCTGTGAGACTGAGAGGAACCCAAAACCCAAAGAATGTGTTGTTGAAGAGACTAAGCAAGTCTCTAATAATATTGTAAATTACGTTGAAAAACTTTCAGAGAACTCTGGGGATAAATTTTTGAAAGGTGAAGTAAGTAAAGAAAAGGCTGCTAAGGTAGAAGATGATGAAACAGCTGTTGGTGAAGAGAAGTACGATGTCTTGCCTGATGAGCTCAAGAATGTCTTTGAAAGATTTGGGCATGTTGAGGTATCTAAGATTTTTGCTAGTTCTTCATTTCTCTATAATATGATTAGTATCTTTATGAATCAGTTCCTCATAATGGGGTATCAAATTGGACTAGGAAAACTGGGGAAAAACCCACTTCTAATGTGATAAGGTTCATGCAATGGTTTATGTTATGCAGCATCTTACTGTGCATTATTTTGTGTTAGAGAAGAGTTGAACTGGAAAATTAATATTTTTCAGTCGGAATTGTGCACTTGGATGGCTTGAGTTTTCTTTAAGGACATACTCCTTTATCTCTGAAAACTGTGTTCATACTGTTGGCTGCTCGATTCCTTCATCTTTGTTGCTTGAGGTGGGTCTTTGAAGTAGACCCACAGGTTATGTGTGCCTTGCTAATGCTTAATTTCTGCAGTTTGTTGATTACATTGTTGGTGCGAAGTCTGGATACATTCTCTTTCAGGAACCAGAAGCAGCTATAAAAGCCCGTGCAACAGTTGCTTTTGTTAAATGTGGTCTTATGGTGAAGAATTTCATTGCTTCCTTAGAAGCAGTTCCTGGTAGGCATCGAACTCTTGTCGAGAATCTCGTATAACATTAAATAAAAAGTCTTCATATCTATGAGTTTCTAGAGAAACTGTACTTTGGGTTTTCATAATCTTATTTGAACATTTAGTAAGAGACATTTTCCAATCTAAATGCATTCAGGTGACGCTGAGAAACAGTGGTGGCAATCTTATCATGATAACAAGGAGAGGAGAGGCCAAGTAAATGGAGGCGGTAGAGGAAGGTATGCTCAGGCAATACTTGTTGCATATATAATTACTTTATCATTATTTATGTTATAATTCATCACAAATATCAGTTCTGGAGACATGCGCTCTTGTTTCTGGTTTCATAGGCACCAATACTCAATTGTTTCCATATGAAACACCATCTACCTTCTTATTATCTCTTACTCGTTGCAGGAAAAATCAACCTGATCGAGGTGGAAGACACTTTCAAGGTAGAGGCTCTTTCTCCACAAGCAGCGATTCAGCAGGTCAGCGGCCATCTAAAGCTCGCAAACTGTAAGCTGTTTAATAGCATAATGGAAGTTTTGGTTCTGTCGGATTAGTTGCTCAGTTTTGGCTTAGAGCACAAACACTTGCCTCTATTTCCGTATGTAGTTTGTTAATACACTAGTTTCTCCCGACATTTAAGCCCTTTTGTTAGTATTTATCCATTGATCATTGACTGGGCAGTGACCTGAGTTCCATTTATGGATTTGGAGATTTTTTCTTTTCTTTCCAGAAACATTAAAGACATTTATGAACTTCCTGTCCCATGACTTGTTACCAACTCATGCTTTCGTGTCACCAAATCAGCAGTTTTTGCTGTATAATTTTATCGGATATGGTACATAGCAACATTGATATGTAAATTTATCGTGCGTACTTACAAATAAACAGTAACAATAATAATAGTGAAGATATCAATTAATTGTGAATGTGAAATTAAAACTAAAATCCAAAACAAGCTTGACTCGTTTTCAGCCTCACCATCATCATCTTCATGAATCATGACCGTGACTAAAGGGTCCTTGGAGCAATGAGAAAATGACACAAATAATTGGACAACGTGCTACTACCACCTCCATTTTTGTATTCTAATTACTATTTTTACTCCATTCTAGTAGTCTTAATTATCTTTCAAGAAAATTTCAATTTCAATTACGTATCGTGGAAGATTTGAACTGGACTTGGGTGACCTTATATAAAACATATATTTATGAGAGAATGTATTTTTTTTTGAGATAGTGAATTAGGTGTTGCATATAGATTTTTTTGTTAATAATAAAATGAGTATTTTTAGTGTTTACATTTTCTCTCATATATGGGTGCAAATCTGTTATAATATTTTAACTTGTCATATCGCTAATTAAAAGTTAAAACACTTTTTTTATATATTAGAACAATTAAATCCAATACAAATAATCAAAACTTATGTATCTTTAGACATGGTTATTGAGCAATAAAAATCAAGGTTTATTTCTAAAAAATTAGCTATAGAACCAATATTAATATTTGTCCTTTAATTTTTTTTGAAATTAGTATATTTTATTCTTGAAATGATGTATTAAGATGAGGGATTTATGGTGCATGGGAATTTTGTTTTCAAAGTTTTATCTTGTTGTGAATGATAATGACATCATTATTTGGCAAATTAATTAAATGGCAAATCATTCAATATTATGACACATCTCGTGTTTAAATAAAATATTGATTATAAATAATAAGTTAGAGAGAGGGGACTCCTTTATATTTGGAAGAGAGGTATCTCTGGTCTACCACAACTAGAGCTTCATTTTTTCTTCTTCTCTTTCTGGGGGATATCAACTTATCACTTGGATTCGGATAAAGCCATTGAGGCCAAGAGGATCTCAAAATTTTCTGGGTTTTTGAGGTAAGCAAATTTTCCATCTGGGTTTTTATCTGTCTGTGTTAGTGAAGATGTTGGAGGGGAAGGCTCTGATAGAAGACACAGACATGCCAATGAAGATGCAGCTCCAAGCCATGGCCTCTGCTTCTCAAGCTCTAGATCTCTATGATGTTTTTGATTGTAAATCCATTGCTGCCCACATCAAAAAGGTACCCTGTTTTGCTGTCTGACTCCATCTCTCTCACAGAGATCAATCTAGAATCTTTGGGGGGCGATCTGTTTCTGGCTGATTAAATCTATACCCTTTTGCAGGAGTTTGACACCAAATATGGATGTGGATGGCAATGTGTGGTGGGTTCCAATTTTGGGTGCTTCTTCACTCATTCAAAGGGGACTTTCATATACCTCACATTAGAGACTCTCAGCTTCCTCATCTTCAAAGCGGCTTCTTAGGCCTGTGTTTGGCTTCCAAGAATATATGCTCCAGCAAAGGCTAGAAAATGAAGGGAAAGTACAGTATATTTCCATCTGCATGTCATACCCTTTGTTCTTTGCACTTCTTTTTGGGTATTAGTATAAGGCTAGGTTGAAAAAACACACCCTCATAACATAGCCGCATGGGGTCTATTTGGATTTCCCTATGATAATGAGCTTTGTAATGTATGCAAGTTCTGTATATAAGGGTGGTGTATGTTTTCTTATGTTTTGCAAATTACTATTTTTGTGTTGTTGCGATCAAATTGAGATAATCTAGAGTTGACAGGATAAGGAGTTTTGAGAGTCTCTCATTCGTTGACTATTTCAATTGTTCTAAAAATTTAAATAATATCTATAAAAAAAATAGATATTGTCATGCCAACACTCATCTAAATAAATTAGGTAGAACATTCTATCAATCATTACAGGTACAAGTACAATTAAGAGATGAACAATCTCTCAGGATTGTGTTTGTAAATAAAGACGGTGCGGTTCACTTGGTAAACTCAAATACTTATGCGATGTCGTTTCATGTCATTGGGGAGCGAGTATAAATATGGGTTTATCATACCGTAATTGGGGGTCTTTTGATGAATGTACTGTAATGTGTAGAGTAGCATAGTGATCTAAGCTTGTACTGATTGTTTGGTGAAATAAAACGAGAGCTTTTGTGGTAAGGGAGTTTCTGACACAATCCCGATCAAGCCTCCTAGTTTTGAATTCACAACGGGACCAGTCATAAGTTCAAGGCCACTGGACCATTTAACATTTTCCTTCTGTCCATTTTGGTTTATTGGTTTGGTGACTGGCTCCTATTGGTCATTTTGGATTGTCCTTAGCCTCTTTTTGGTTGTTAGCTTTCCTATAGAGCTATTGCTGATATGGATGTACAGTGACAATAGCATCTTGGTGCTGCAGTTGAAAAATGAAATGTACAAATAATGAGCTTTGAGTAGCTCCAATTTGGTGAGTACCAATGTTGTTTGACACTAAAATATAGCCAAATGCATAGCTGTTTGAAGATTCCTTTCTGAATGTCACTTGTCCTCTTTGGACATGAACCGAACAGAAGTGTATACTTTAATATCAAAAGGTAACACATATACTTGGATACTAAATCTAAAGAACATTTTAAGTATCATTTACGAACATTATCCCAACTTCGCAATTTTCCCTGTTTAAGGACCCTTGGAAAAGAAAGATACAAGATAAAACTGACTTCAATTTTTCTTAACTAGAACATGATTTGTCAAAGCAATAGTGTCAAATACTTGAAAGAATGTAAAAAGAAAGAACCAAGCTACCAATTGGCAATTCCTACACATATAGAATCAAATCACTGGAGTTAGGAGGGGTTTGTTTGAGAAGTGTGCCTCCAAGTTCTGGATCACAAGATCAGCCATAGCCTTGCTGGTTTCAACAGTGTCACTTCCTACATGAGGCAACAGAACTACATTTTCAAGCTTGAATAGTTCTTCTGGTACATTTGGTTCATCTTCAAACACATCAAGCCCTGCCCCGCCCAAGCGGCCTTCAAGCAGTGCAGACACAAGCTCAGGTTCGTCAACATGTTGGCCTCGTCCTATGTTGATGAAAATTCCCTCTGGACCTAACGCGTCAAGGACTTCACGATTTATAATGTGGCGGGTTTCCTCTGTCAGAGCACATGCAACTATAAGGATCCGAGAGTTTTCAGCCAGTTCAATTATGTCTGAATAGAATTTATAACTCAGAGAAGGTTTCTCGGATCTGGAGAAGTAGTTGACGGGGCAGCCAAAAGCTTCTGCTCTCTTTGCAATTGCTGTACCAATCCTGCCCAACCCAACAATTCCAACTGATTTACCACTGAACTGGAAGACATCAAAAGGCAAGTGGATAAATAACTGAAGGTAAAAAAGCAGATTGTGCCTATAAGAAAAAACAATATTGAAATTAAGCAACAAAAACAGTGTTCATTTTCATGACACTTTTTCCGTTTTCTAATTTCAGTTTGCTATGGTGCAAAAGAATTGTTTTTTATCAACAATAAAACAGTAAATCCTAACCTCCTCTCCCCCTAACCTAATCCCTCTCTACACCTCCTCCCAAGGAGATGACTCACTAAGAATCGAACATTAACCTTCAATCAAAAAAAGATTTGAACATTAACCTCTTATTAGGTGTGCTCACCTGAGCTATAGTACAGTAAATGAGGCTCAAAACACTTTGATTGTAAAAAAAATGTTTCCTAATAACACAATTTTGTTTTCTGCACTAGATTTGACAATACAACTTGCCTAAATCATACAACTTGCTTAAATCAAGTTTTTCATTCCTAGAACTACTTTCCTTTCCCACTAACCAAATGCACTTTAACACGAGGAATGAAATTGAAATATGTATCTCAAGGATAAAACAATCCTAATTCTTATCCAAACAAGCCAAAATTCAAACTTTGATGAAGCACAAAATTGAGTGATGAATTTCAAGCAAAAGCAATCTATACCCATAATTGAAAATCAACCGGAAAACCTAAATTTCATGCATACCTTGGTGGCCAATCTTTTCTCACTTTCCTTCCAATTGTTATTCCTAACAAAGCCATCACATGCGCAAATCCTCCTGAGCACCGCCAGGGCGAGCCCTATTGCGACATCGGCGACGTCGTCCGTGAGCACGTCAGGCGTGTTGGTGACACGAATCCCTTTTGATCTGCATTTCCCCAGATCAATCTTCTCCAGACCAACACTATAGCTCGACACGATTTCCAGTTTCGGCAGCGAATTGATGAGCTGAGCATCGGCGCCGAATTTGGTGTTTCCGACGACCGCCCGGACTGATCCCGAGTTCTTCGTCAAAAACTCGGAGGCGGAAGGTTGGCTCCAGAGCTTGAGCAGATTGAACCGTTTCTCGAGCTCTTCTTCAAGGTATGTGGACATCGGGCACGTCATAAGGACCCCAACATTCTTCATTTTCGTGGTGAATTTCGAGATCAGGGCTAGGGTTTGGCCAATCGCATTCAGTTATTGCTGGTGAGATTCGCGGGAACAAGGTGGAAACTCTGAGTCTGAGCAGTACCGTATTTGGGGGATGGAGAGGATGCTTGAAACAGCATCGTATCAATGTTTAGATCTCATAAACCTGTTGAACAATAAATATTTTATATGCTATTATTATGGACTCTGAAATGATCTCTTTTCATTTTTATTTTTTTGAAATAGAAATGATCTTTTTTTCTTTTCAAAAAAAAGAAAGAAATCATCTTTTCTTACGTTTGATCTTCCAAATGGCACCAATCACATTATGGGTTTTCTATCATTGACTCGGTATATACATTTTTATTCATTCAAAATAAAAATAAAAATAAAAATTTAATTAATCTCTAAGTTTCTTAATATAATACTAATGGTCCTACTAGTAAAACAGAAAATCAGACAACTTGACAAATCTGCTTACTTTCGTGTGCATTTTAAGGGTAACATGAATCAGCTGCCATGCTAAATGTTTGAAGTGATTCCCAGAAAATGAAATTATATGAATAAAGCATTCTCAAGTCTCCATATAAAGATAACTTATATAAAAAAGAGGAAATTATATTTGCATAAGGTTTTGAGATCCTCATAAAAATAGATATCCATATCCAGGAGGTTTTCATGCATAGAATACAAGCAAGACGAAGAAGACTTGAAAGGAACAATTAAACCACTGGTGTTAACAATGGCTTCTTCTGGAAATAGGCCTCCAAGTTGCCGATGACAAGGTCAGCCATTGCCTTTCGAGTTTCCATTGTGCCACTTCCTACATGAGGCAAGAGGACCACGTTTTCAAGCCCAAACAGCTCCTCCGGCACATGGGGTTCCTTTTCAAATACATCAAGCCCTGCCCCGCCCAACCGGCCTTGGACTAATGCAGATACCAGCTCTGGTTCATCCACATGTGGTCCCCTCCCTATGTTGATTAGAACACCCTTGGGGCCTAATGTGTCCATAACCTCGCGATTGATGATGTGGGTAGTTTCTGGCGTCAGCGGGCATGCAACGACCAGGATGTCACAGTTGGCAGCTAGCTCAAGAACGCTTGGATAGTATTTGTACTTGGTATCTGGTTTCTCCTTTCTGGAGTAGTAACTAATGGGGCAGCTAAATGCTTCAGCTCTCTTGGCAATTGCCATACCTATCCTGCCCAGCCCAATGATGCCCACTGTCTTTCCACTAAACTGAGGGAGGAAAAGTAAATATCATTAAGAACAACAGAGAAAAGCATAGCTTTCTTTATTCAAAGTC
The DNA here is from genome assembly GCA_036898065.1 of California macrophylla. Classification (NCBI taxonomy): domain Eukaryota; kingdom Viridiplantae; phylum Streptophyta; class Magnoliopsida; order Geraniales; family Geraniaceae; genus California; species California macrophylla. Next base: position 2,560 of record JAYMTO010000594.1, on the reverse strand, counting down.
GTAATTAAACAAGAAGCGTGAGGCATTTGCATGTCAGTAAAAAGTAAAATTCACAAAACAAGATTCAAAATTCATTATTATACAACGATCAATAAAAAAGAAAGTTAATCATTGTAAGTACTTAATCACTATAATCTAAGTATCTAAAAGGTGTACTTACATTACTTGATATTGTTTGAGAAAGTCATGTTCTAGACTTATCCCAAAAAATCGGACTTGAGTGCAGAAGAGAACCTCTTTGTTTTCATCTGGTTTTCTTTATTTACCAGACAATGAACATAAGAGATACTAATATGAATAAAGCCACACATTCATGCTTATTGAATAAGAGAAGACAGTGATGGGAAGATTGCCTACAAAAGATCCAAGTACTTAAACATGAAATACTGAATGATCGAATGCTATTCATTTAACTGTAGAAATTCAAAACACGCACAGACATACACATTTCATTAATGATGCTCCACCGTCCACCCTAATAATAACAGATACATGTTTCATTAATGATGCTCCGCCCTAATAATGAATCTATTTTCTAAGCAGAAGTTTTGTCTAATAAAGCCTGCTTATTTTTCTTATCCAAAGCAGCACAAGTAAAACCTTCCAAATATGCTCTCAAGATATTTAACTATTTAATTACAAAATGAAACTCATGCAAACAGTTACTACCATTGAAAATGGCAAGAAGCTTGTGTTGTGAGAAGTTTCTGTTTCCTACATATAAATTCTCAAAGAAAATTAAGATTATAGAAACCTTAAAACAGATTGATTGCCTACAGACTGTTTATTCCAAACAATTTTTAAGTACACATTCTAAAATCCCCTCTAGCCATAATCTATTGCTTCCCTCAATACTTCTTTAAACTATGTTTTATGAGTAATGGACGGTGCAGTGATACAAAATGTAATTAGAAAAGAACACCTCAAATACACAGGCCATCAGGACGGCACTGAAAATTTATTTGTATGTTAACAGATAAGCAAGAGTTCAAACAAATTGCTGCAAAAGTAGCACAGACTGTAAATGACAGTAGAAACAGATCCTTCAACACAATTCAGATACACATAATCAATTTCCAATACAAGCACACTTCAATACAACAATTCACATATAGCATCCCAAGAGCAAATGCCCTTTTGCAGACAAGAAACACAATCAAACAAACAATCGTGACTAAGCATTTGCAAACTTAGAGTATTGTTTACACCAGCTATAAACTCCACATAGAAGCAAAGAGTTGTCTCCTCTGAATTCAACCCGGTCATTCATAGTAAAAGAAAACATCACTGGAGCAAGAAAATAAACCAAAAATGAAATCCAAATCTGCAAACAAAAAAGTTTTTCCCTTTCTCATAACCCTGCTTTGGTAGGGAAATCTACTATAAACTTCACCTCCTGCAGTAGAGCTTCTAATACTAAATCTCACTTCATTTCTACAATCTATTGACACATCTGATTACCATCCTAATTTTCCCAGCAACCTATCAGAAAATTTCAGAATAGTCATAGAAAAGGGGTAATTCCTGATTCAAACCAATCAATTTCTCTAATCAGATTATCAATCAACGATAAGAAATCCAAAACAATCCAAACCTTAGTAGTCAATTTGAAATCCCCTTTCTTCCACTTGCCACTTCTGACATAGCGATCACTCTCGCAGAGCCTCCTCAGCACCGCGAGCATCAAGCCGATGGCCAGGTCGGCGACGTCCTCCGTCAGCACGTCGGGGGTGTTGGTGACCCTAATCCCCTTGTCCCTGCACTTGGCCAAGTCAATCTTGTCGAGGCCCACACTGAAACTGGAGACGATCTCGAGCTTGGGGAGAGCGTCGATGAGCTCGGCGTCGGCGCCGGCAGTGGCGTTCCCGACGACGGCGCGGATGGAGGTGGCGTAGTCCTTGAGGAAATTCTGCTTCTGAGGATAGGTCCAATAGCGGAAGAGCTTGAAGCGCTTCTCGAGTTCTTGCTCCAAATAAGCGGACATGGGGCAGGCCATGAGGACTCCGACGGACTCCATTGCGGTCGGAGATCGATTCTAGGTTTTGTTTGATTGGAGCTACCTCCTTGTACAGTAGGTGACGATGGAGATGCTTTCACATGCTCCCAATTCCCCAAAACGGTTGGTGCCTCTTTGTTTTATTTTTTCTGTTGCACAATTATCATCAATATTTTTTTCAGTAAATTCAAAAAACAAATATATTTATGATAGTTTCACTAAAGTTGTGTGTACGTTTATACGACATAGTTTCATTCATATGCAATATTCATCCAAAGCATCACCATAGCAACCATAATAAAATCATACAGAGGAATATGTGCTTTCACATTTAGAATTGGCGACAGAATTGAACGTCGAAGTACACCGGTTTGTCACTGAATTTTTCACAATGAAATGCTCGTTGCCTCTCTTAGATCCTCGTGCGTTGTTGGCCGATGAGTCCGTTGACGATGTATGAAATATTTGGAATCTAGATCTTGTAAACGAGCCAGCCAATAGTTGGCTACGGCTTTGGATGGGCCGGGCCCAGGCCGGCGTCAGAGTCGTCGTCATGGCCGAGAC
>JAYMTO010000593.1:0-11512 GCA_036898065.1 California macrophylla | reverse complement strand
TATTTAACTGTTTATAAAAGAAAAATAACCAAAAAAAAAAAACTAGGCTGAAGAGAGCTTGGTGTGATGAAGGCCAAACTCTAAAGCCCACCAGGGCGGACTTGCTTGGTTGGTCAAGATGAGTCTTTCTCTCTTGACAATTAAGGTTCGAATTCTGGTGGATCACCCGGCAAGGAGAAAATGTAAGGTTCAAGGTAAATTAGGGAAACTAACTCAATAACATACTAACCGGTTAACAATGATAATAATAAAAAAAGGACCAAACTCTAAAGAGAGGACAGAGATGAAGAAGCCCTACTCTGCACAACAGTGAGAGATTTGTGGTTAGAGAGACATCATGGGAGGAATCTTTCAGGCTGCATGTCAGGGAAACATCAATCCAAGCTCATGTCAAGGATTTGAAACTATGAGCAAAGAAATATGGGGCCAAAATCACAAGAGAGAGAGAGGGAGAGATTTGAGGATAGACATTACATTGGGATGGGATGGGATGGGATGGGATGCAGTGTCAAGAGGAGAGGAGGACCCAGATGAGATAAGCAAGACCCTACTACTCTGCACAACTGTGAAACACTTGTGGCTCATGAGAGTTGATGGAGAGAATCTTTTAGGCTGTAAGCAAGTCCTGGACATGGTTTTCTGATACATCAATACAGCTATGTCAATGTTAAAGGAAGTAGGCACATATACACATGCAATGATGAGATGATTTTATGAGCAAATAAATGAAGCCACAATAGAAATTATGAGAAACAAAGGTTAAAGACATTAAATTAGATGACAATCATGACATGGATTGTTGTGTCAAGAGGAAGATGATAAACAAAAACTGGTGTATTAGAAAGCATGCACAGGTATACATGAAATGGGAGATAAATATATGAGCAAAAACATTGAAAAATAACACTTGGCCATTCTCCTGATAAATTGGAGTAACTTTCACGGACCAAATGCATATCACACTAAATCATCTATATAAATACTTGTTCTCCGTTGCCTGCGATCAATTACCAAATCATTTATGATACCCTTATCAGCAAAAAGATTGAAACCTTAAACAAAAATGAGAAAGAAACCCAAGATTATAAGGGACTTTAACTTGAAAGCAAAAGTTACAACACTATAGGAACAAGGAATTTTAGTCCAACACAGTCAAAAGTAAACATTGAGAATGAGGCTGCATCACAATTTTGGTCTTCAGAATTTCACCAAGGAAATCGTTAGAATGCTAATTAATTGAAGACTGAATGCTGGATAAAAGAAGGCAAAATATTCCAAATAGGCCATGAGTGGCACTTCCAATTTCACGGAAAAACTGCATTTGCAACTCAACTTTCAACTGAGTAATAAAATCTTAGTTGCAATCAGCAATAACATCACTAGTAAACAGAGGAAGAAATGGATGGAGATGATTTATTTCTCATCAAGCGCGAATTTAAAGATTAATATAAGCTGCAATTATGCAGTCTGACTCGTGGTTTCTAACCTTATTTCTTCATAATATCTACAATAGCACTACAAAACAAAATTGTGGGGATTAAGTTAACCAAAGCGGAATTTACGCTCCAGCACCAGACTGACTATCTATAGCCGGAGAATAGTTCTAAGTGTATCGCACAAATTTTGAATTGTCTGCTGCTCTTGCGTAGCTTGCAGCTCTTGTAGTGGCATCTCGTCGTAGCTCCTGGTGTCAATGACCAAAGTCAAACAAAATTTACGGGTATGAACATAAAATAAAACAGAACTACCCACATACTGTAACAAAATATCCAAAAGGAAGAGAAAAACTGCTTGAAAGGCTTCCAAAGGATTCTTATGGGCATTAGGATCAAGAGTTCATGAAACTCGCAGGCCAGAGGAGCAAATTTAGGTCGAGATTTTTCAGCTTAAGTACACTTTGAAGAAAGTAGCATAGCAGCGAATAATGAAATAATAATAACATTGGTAAATTAAGATCTCATACATTTTATGGTAAGCTAAAGCCTGTGCCAGATTCAGTAGAGTAGGACTGGAAGTGAGTCTCTGATATACACTTGGAGGAAGTGGCATCTGCATAAAAAAGATGACAAATAAATGGCTATAAGTTATAGCCTTTAACAAATAGAGTTATGGTGACAAATATGAGTGAGTAGTTGAACTCACCTCATTTTGCCCTCTTCGACCCTTCTTGGACTGTCCGTCACCAAAAAGTTCATGCAGTGCTTCTATAGCTACAGTTCCAATACCATCCTGCTCTGTGCGGCAGAGCACATTATCTGACAAGAGTAGGGGATATGTCGGTTGCCCTGAATAAAGGGATGGGTACTGTGTTGCCAGCTTTATAAATGGACCAAAGCTGCCAAGGCAATGAACATGATGATAAGCATTTTCAGTTTGCACGACCAAGAAACAGATATAAGAGCATGATCAATAAGACGTCAAAACATATCACAACTCAAACCACATCAAGTGTAAGCCTCGGCAAGAGCTAGTATGCACTAATTTTCAGATCATTAACAGATTCATATTGAAGGTTTCCCTTGAAGCTTTAACTAATATCCTCTGCACACCACTACTTGGAGACCTAGATTGACACTACAGCATTTTGGCGCAAGAAAGGACACTACTAATCAGATACTTGCCGGAAATATGGAGCCAAGAATAAAATCACCTTATCTAGTGCAAAAGCTTTCTTGTTCACCGTTTCCTGCTTCCAAGGGCTACTACCACCTTGAGCCTGTGTTTGAGAAATGTTACTCATCTTTGGGTCCAACTCAGAAGAACCACATGTTGGGGGAGAAGATGCCTGCATGCCCTGTGCACCAGGATGTGATTCTCCAAACGAAGTGTTGTTATTAGCTGTAATATTAACTGTGTTCTCCATCCTGATGACATATACCCAATCAACTAAATTAGCTATTCAAGATATTAAAAATTATATCCAAATAAATTTGTACCAAGCTCATATTAGAGGGTGACTTGAGAGTTGAGATGATACCATAGTAAACTTACTCACCTCAAGTCTTCCAAAATAAACAAATAACAGCTATGAGTGCACGAATAATCATCAAAAGCAAATAAGAGAAGGAGCTACTTGGGGTCAGCTGCATTTGCCCGTGCTCTGCTAAGGGAGTGGTTTCGTACATGTCCAGAAGCAGGTGATGATTGTTTATCCCTAGAGAGTTGTGTACGAGTGGCTGTTGTACCAATCTCATCTCCACCATGAACTATAAAAGTTCCAAAATCACCTGTTTAACAGAATCATCTTAATACTGAACTATCTGAAATGGTTTTTACACACGAATAAAAGATAAAGCAAACATGGGACATCTTCATTTACAGGTTGGAGATTTCTTTTTTCTCATCCAATACATAACTACACTACTACTATTTTATTACAGGCCTAATTTGGCAAATTAGAGCTACAACTTACAAGTAACCTATTCACAAATAATCAGATCCGACTACCCAATTCCAAATACAACAAAACTGCAAGCAAGACACAAGTACTTCCTGCAGGAAGAGTAGCACCATCCGAAATGGCTTGCTTCCTCACAGTGGCTGCTGCAGGCACAATATTTTGAGGCTTGGATGGAACAGTATCTCCATAATCTTCATTCACTTTTAGACCTGCAGTTGGCTGTTTCCAGTCGAGAACATTAGAACAAGACATTTCAGAGAGAGAGAGACTGAAGTAAGCAAAAATGGAGATAATTCAGCTATACATTATCTTCTGGAACATCTGGGGGTGGATTTTCTGCCTGCAGATCCATTGAGGCCCTAACTTGTCTTGCCTTTTCAATTTTTGGCACCATAGCATGGGCTCCGATTTTGCATTTTCCAATGAATTTGTGCTAAATTTCAAACACAGAAAATAGCTCCGAGTAAGCATAGTAAACAAAAAGAAGCATTTATAACAATTTGAATATTCTATACTTATTCAACATTAATGCAACTGATCACATGTGCTAGTTTAGAATTCCCCTGCTAAAATAATATTCATCAAACGCAGATCCTACCAAAGAATAAAACTAAGATCTATATGGCTTCACTGTATAAGTTGTTGAATATAAGAGAATAGTTCTGATAATTAATTATTGATTACAGTGAGAGACCTCCTTTATATATAGGAATAGAACTATACAAACTAGGAAGGAGAAATAGACTACGATAGGAAACTGACAAAAATCCTAAGTTGACTTAAACTATTCCAACATTCCCCCAAAAGCTGGAGCATACATAAAATGAGTAAGAACTCCAAGACCCATTACCCCACCCCAGTATCAGTATTGTGCGAACCGGTCAATTACTTTTAAAATGTGAGACCTCCAACAGACAAATGGTTGCAACATCTGCAACCAATACTAGTCAAATAAAATTTATCACCGTACATATTGCCAAATAGCATTTAAATATACCTTTAGCATCTCATCTGCAGGAGGTCTTAAACGTGGTTCTTTAGTAAGAGACTTTGCCACAAAATCATGGAACACAAGAGACCTGCAGGACAAAACAATCCGAGTTTAATATATTAAATACAAGAAAGATATGAACTTCTTGTGGTGCTTATCTTGCCTCTAATATAAGGTATGCCCATCAGAGTATAGAGGTCAGAGATATTGGGTCATAATAACTGCGGCACGAGACGGCTTAAGGACCTAACCTTAGTAGCCTATGTTTAGGCATAGGCTCATAAGAAAAGAACAGATCTTAGCATTCATGAGACACTAGAACCAATAGATGAGCTAAAGTGTATCAGATATGTGCCCTCACATCAGATACATTTATTATGTGCAGAAGGATCAATTACCACATGAATAAAGAGTCATATGGTTAAAAGTGAAGAATTAGTAAGATGGGAGGCCTCAAGCCTCTGAATGTGACTTGCACCTAATAGAATACAAAGGATACATTCATGCAGATAAATACCTATAGCAGAGAGGAGCAGGATTACTGAGTCCAGTTGGTTCTAGTTTCCATGTCGATTGCAAATTAACTATCAAAAATTACTATTAAAAAGTATTTAGTAGCAAAGAGTAGAAGAGATACCATTTTTCTTTATCCTCAAGCATTGGAGCTGGTTCAGCAGATATCATAAACAAGACCTATCTCAGATAATCAATAATTCAGACAAATTACTATGATGGAATAGATGTACAGCTTGGTTTACTAAAAAGAACTGTATGTTTGAATATCATGCACTAACCCTCATTGGATGCACTGTAGATCTTGGGGGCATTCCCTGAAGATTTAAAATACATGGTGTCAGAAATCAATTTTTAGATGACTGAAATAGTAACTTACAAACTGATAAGAAAATAGTTCATTCATTATTCAACACGATAATACTTTTTGTAAGACAAGAGCTAATACGAACTCTTTATTTTAAATAAAACTAACTAATTAAACAAAATAAATTATATTCTTGAGTACTCCAGCTAGCTTTTGGGCAGAAAAGAGCTAAGATATTTTCCTTTCTTTTTTGGGTAATCATCAATATTCATACTCCAATTCTGACCACTCAGAGTTAAAAGGTAACGTGGTAGGGGTTAGCTTGTCTTATGTCGTCCATAGTGGCCACTTGATCAAGGTAAGCTACTAGAGGTGGTTTCAAACTGGTGTCAATTCGATTCAGAAGGAATTGATCCCAGAAAGAGGAAAGAAGCTCAAATGATGATCAAACTTCAAAATGTTGATTTAAGGAATGAGTGAAGGATTACAGAGATATACCTCTGCCATTTCGATAGCAGAAATGCCAAGAGCCCAAACATCCACCTGGAAAACAATACAAAATTGGATCTAGAGTTTACAAGAATTAAGAACTTAATGCAACGAATGTCTTGATAACAGAATCAATAATCAAATGAGAAAATCCACGAACTCATACAACATACATGTCATGTAACCTCATATGAACTTTTCTAAGAGCGCCTAATATGAACTCCAATATATATGCCCAAGCCCATACTTTCTTTATTATACCATTGATATGAAAGGTAAGGAAGTTAGACAATCAATAATAAGAGACACATGAAGTTATTCACTGACCCTCCAAAAGAAATGATACCTTTCCATCATACCGACTTTCTTGAATAACTTCTGGAGCCATCCAGTGTGGAGTGCCAATGAACTGCAAGTAAAATAAATATCAGAAAAGAAGATCTGAAATGTGCAAAGAAGATAATACCAAAATATTTAACTCTGTTAACATAGCAGAGCAGGTGACTACTTGTGCCACAATAAACTATGCAAGAATGAATTGGAAATTAAAGTAGATTAACTGGCTACCATGCAAACAAGAATATGTGCTCGAAATTAGATCAAGTTTCACATAGGCATAGCTGAGCACTTTAAGTCTTTCCTTTTCCATCCATTGAACATGTTAAATAGCTTAGCAGACACGACATCTTATTCATCATAGTCGACAAGAACAAAGAGACCATGGGTCTAAATTTCAACTTAATATCATTTTATTGTTCCTCATAGCAGAATAGATGCAATCCATTTAGTCTCCTAAGTCCTAATTAACAAATGATCTCTTCTAAACTCTAGTTCAGACATCTCTATCCCTCCATAGTGCAGCGCGTATTGAATCTGCAGAGATTAATAAAAATATGTTTGGCTCTTGAAACCTTGCAATGCATTGTAGGAATCCTCAAACCGCAAGGCTCAAAACGGAGACCTTCCTTAATGAAACCAAACTCTTAACCACTTGGCGCAACATGCAGTGTACGAATCCTCTAATCTAGAGTAGCCAAATCATCCATCCTATAAACTTTGACTGTATGGGTAGTTCTACAAAACCAGGATATATGGCTATGTTATGTTACAGTAGGATTTTTCAGATGACTTGAAACAATAGACTTACTGTATTCCTCTTTGACATGGTTCTTGTAAGTTGCGCAGCAACCCCAAAATCACCTGCTCAGAAATTCACAAATAAACCAAAATTATGAGCCAGATTTTTTTTGAAACAAAATTATGAGCATTGAAAAACAAACATGAACAAATTCTTCTTTTCGCTTGGCAAAAATAAATTAAGTGATGGAAGTGATGTGAAGTCCTTCCCATCAAATCCTTTTGGTTTTTATGTTTTTTTTAAAGGCGGGTGACACGATGAAGGGTGCCATGTCATCTTGATCCACAATGAAGAACTCCAATTAGCTGGCTCCTCTTCCTTGTGGGCCTGTGGCAATTACTAATATTTTGGGACACTACTGTACTGTTGAGTTCTTTAAGTCTCCTACACTTCATTCAACCATACTGGTGGTAATCCTTTTCCCATCTTCCTTTTATAAAATAAGGCTCAAGCCAGATTCCTTGGGAGTTAAAGTATTCATGGTTACTATTTGATTAAAGGATCATCACTGATGATAAATTAATTCCCCTGCATGCAAAAAAATCGAATTAAGTTTGAACATTCTTGTATGTTCTCCATGAAGCCTTTCCTTTTATACCTATCACTTTGTCCTCTCATAAAAGAAGCCTTCAATAAAAGCTTAAAATATGCATTTTAACATGTTTATTTTTACTAAATTATTTCAAGTCAGCATAGCCAGACAGAAGGTATAAAAGTGTGAAGAAGAGGGAAAGAACTATTATTATATAATAACAGGGTAATCTTATAAATTCCAATGTTGAAAAGCTATTCATGTCCAGGTAATGTTACCATATGGATTATGCCCAAAGGAATACATTGAGATTCCCTATCACAATCACTTTTATTCCTTCCATACGATTTACATGATTGAATTAATCTGCTGTAAGACTGAAGGTCAAAGTACTTACCCAGCTTGACCTCTCCTTGGTCTGTTAGTAAGATATTGCCACCCTTAATATCTCTATGGACCTTGAAAATTGAGTGCAAATAAGCAAGGCCCTGTATAGTAGAAGCGAAGTTTAGAAGAAATGTGTTTCAAGTAAGAAGTAGGTAGAAATGTAGCCATCAAATAACATTAGCATTGGACAACTAGGGTTAGTACAATTGCAAACCTAGTTCCTAGTCCAAATTAACAGAGAGAGAGAGAGAGAGAGAGAGAGAGAGAGAGGTATTAATATGTACTATATGAATCCTGCTTATTGAAATGCTCAAATTCAAAATGGGAAATTTAACTTGCATTACGTTCCATGTTCTCTAAGCATAAGTGATAAAACACAAAATTTCTTATGTTCAGATTAACCTATGAAAATGATACCTTTAAGGTTTCCCTACAAATATATGCTATTTGATACTCCTCTAAAGCCTCCTCTAAAGCCTCCTCAGTCACATTCATTAAGTCAGCAACACTTCCACCCCCACAGTACTCCATCACTATCTGCAAGGCACGAAAAAACAGTTATCCCACACTCTGAAGTTCCCTGGTAAAACTTCTTATCAGAGTGAGTGCTTACAGTCCTACCCAAAGATCCTCCTCTCCCTGGTGACTACCTAGGTAGCGGACAACATTTGGATGGCAACATTGCTGCAACATCTCAATCTCACCTCGAATTTCTTCATATCCCTCCTCCTGGACAGAGATAAGATTAACCATCCATTTTTGATGTTCAAATAACTCTGATCTATGACCAAATAGAATCTGTTCTACAAATCAGAGAAAGCAAACCACACCCCTTCAGACAATGATATAACTTTAATGGCAACCAGCTCCGAGGTCCTTATATCTCTGGCCTTGTAAACAGACCCATAGGACCCCTTCCCTGCCTCCAAATTAAATCAATCTCACTCGGTACAACAACAGCGAAAAGCTTCAATTTCGCATCAAATGAGAACAATCAAACACTACTGTCACCACCACAACAATAAATAATCATAATCGACTAAATTTTTTCAAACCCAATTTGATCAATTGAGCAAATAAATTGACTGAGATAGGTTATAAACAGAAACTCACCGAGCTCATTGAGCAATTCGTACTTGGTAGAAGGATCTTCCATTATAACACTATCCGGGATCGAACTCACCGAAAACTTGTTCAGCATACGAACTTCGTCGGCCTGCGAGGACCCACTAGCTTTCCTCTGCCTCCCGAACCCTATTTCTACCGCCGCATGCATGCTCGCTACCGCTCTCTCCATCGTCGACCCGTCGAACCCTCCGCCGCGGCCGGCAGTTTTCATCACAACAGTCCCGCTCAGGAACTCCATATCCACAGCCCTCACCGTAGATCTCACCACAAACGTCCCAAACCCTTCACCTTCACCTTCATCATCTTCTTCTTCACCACCTCTCCCCGAACTTCCCCGATTCGAGTACGGCGGACCCCTCCTCGGAGTGCCCACTGGCGAAGACGAAGACCAATTGCTACCGCGACTGCTATTCCGGTCTTTCTTCACGATCATGGTGCCGAAATCACCGGAATTCTCATCGGAGTCGTGGTCCTCGTCGGAAGGGCCTCCTCCGAAGTCCTTGGGTACGCGCTTGAAGAGAGGAGGAAGCGATGGGTCGTCTTGGACGTCATCTTCATCGGGGTCGCCTTTGTAGACCATCGTAGAGTAAATGTTATCGTCGTCTGGGTCTGGCTGTTGACGCGAGCTTCTCGATTTGGGCATTGGTGGCAGGTCGGGTTCGGAGGAGGAAGACGATTCGTGGAAGAAGAAGAAGAAGGTGGAATAGAGCTCCAATTTGAAGGAACCCTTGCGCTCCGGCAAGAAGTTGGCGGGTGATCCATCGCTCTGAGAGCAATTCCAGAGAGACGTTAATTAACACCGAATCTATATATGTTCAGTGACTGCGAGTTACGACTCACTGAGTGGTCATAACTCGATTTCGATCGTACTTGAAATGATGGGCTTGTCATCCCTATTGCTGGGCCTAGTAAGGAAGTCCATTTACCCGATTATCAATGCCCACAGGTTGGGCCTCGCATTAACGAACCAATACACTACTTAAAACCCGTCTCATAATTCTAGGGTTAATGGTAAATAACTGCCCAGTTATACAATAATATAAACTAGGTTAGTGCACCTCGCAACGTAAAGTTTTATTATGAATCCACCAATTAGATAACATGAATTTATATGTTAAAATTAATTGATGATTACAATGTAAAAATTGAAGGTTCATATTTGTAAGTTTTATTGTGATTATAGTCCAACGATAATAAAATAAAAGAGAAATTACACTTCATTACAGTTATTTTGTAATTTGTATCACATTACTACTGTTAGTTCAAAATTGAATCAAATCACTACTAGTAACATTATTCTTGTATCACTTTGTGTTAAATTGGATGGAAAACATGTAACTTGTGCTCACGTGATTTGAAATATAAAATTGTTGAATCTGGATGCTTGTTGGGTTGATTGCATTTGTGTGTATTATGAGTTTTTTTTTTATTTCTACCTCGACTATGGGTAACTTGGAAGATAAGGTGACTTGGGGTTTGAAATTGTGGGAATGGTGTGTGTTGGTATCGGTGATCTTCTGTGGTAAATTGTTTTCTGCTTGGTCTATCAATGTTGTGGTTTTCTTGATTGAGAGGAACTTTTTGCTTAAGAAGAAGGTTCTGTATTTCGTTTACGGGTTGAAGAGGAGTATTCAGATTTTCATTTGGTTGTGTTCGGTTCTCCTAGCTTGGGGTCTGTTAATTAACAGAGGGGTCAAGAGATCTAAGGACACTAGTAGGATTCTAGGTCATGTCACTAGAGCTCTTGGTGCTAGCTTGATAGGGGCTGCTATATGGCTGGTCAAGACTCTTCTAATAAAGATACTAGCTTCTAATTACCAATGCTCGAGATTCTTTGATCGGATTCAGGAATCTATCTTTCATCAATACGTTGTTAGGATCCTCTCGGGGCCTCCAACAATTGAGATGGGAGCGACTCTCAGGAAATCAGAAAGTGGTGTTGGGCTTTTGAGTTTCAGAAATATGAAGAAAGAAAAAGAAGAGGAGATTGATGTGGACAAGCTAAAGAAAATGACACCCGGGAAGGTTTCTGCTTGGACCATGAAAGGGTTGGTTGACGTTATAAGGGGTTCGGGACTGTCAACTATATCCAACACACTGGAGAGTGATGAGGACGAAGGTGAGCAGCAGAATAAGGAGATTAGTAGTGAGTGGGAAGCAAAAGCTGCTGCTTATCGGATATTCAGAAATGTAGCCAAACCCGGGGCCAAGTAAGAATATTTATATGCCTTGCAAAGTTTCTGTAATCGGTCAATGGTTTTAAATTATCTGAATAATTCTTCTCATATTTGTTACAGGTATATGGAGGAGGATGACCTGTTACGCTTCATGAAAAGGGAGGAGGTCGATATTGTGCTTCCTTTGTTTGGAGCCACAGAAACTAGGAAGATCAGAAGATCAGCTTTGAAGAACTGGCTGATAAGCCACACATCTGCATACACACAGAATTATTGTGATATCATGAACTTGATTATTCGCTTGAATTAAACATAATATCGGGAGACTTATTATGGATTCACTGATCCTTGTATGTTGCTGCAGGTCAATGTTTATGTTGAACGCAAATCATTGGCACACTCGTTGAATGACACCAAAACAGCCATAGAGGAGCTGAACAAACTTCTCTC
>JAYMTO010000592.1:0-11512 GCA_036898065.1 California macrophylla | reverse complement strand
GAAGTTCATCGCAAAATCATCTCCCGACGACGACCACGAAAGTCAGCGAGTACAGTGAAGCTTCTCGAAACAACATCTACCGCCAGAGATGTAGCAGTGTTCGTCTCGCCGACGAGATAGGTCGAAGTTGTTGAGCCTTCGTCCTCTAGCTTCATCGAGAAAAAACCATATCAGAGCAAGAACCGGCGAGTCTCGTCGCGTTGAAGCCAGCGAGTTGCATCTCCGGCGCTCCATCTCCATTCCAACGAGTTTGTCCGGATCTCGAATTTGTAATTTTAGGGTTTGGATTTGGGGATTTTAGGTTTTAGATATTGGGTTTTGGATTTGGAGTTTTGGATATGTATTATTAGATTTGTATTTTATCTTTTCAGATTGCATAGATTTGAGATATTCTTTACAAATAAATAATTTTTTAACTTTAATAAATATCATAAAGAAAATTTATCATAATTTTTTAATTTGTTTTTCATGAATTGACGAACACATACAAACGATAATATGTTGCTTAATTAATCGAAATGAATATAAATTAAGATAGTATAATATCAAAAAATATAGTTTGATATGAAATTTTTAAGGGGATGACAGTATATTCATATGACAAAATACAAACAAAAATAAGAAGAAAGCTACGATGATATTTTTAATATTATACAAAAAAGTTAATTTTTTTATCCAAAATTAAATGACAATCTTTAAAATCTAAGAGTTTAAAAATCGAAATTGAGTTAAATGTAACCAATCGAAATTAATTATCTGATAATCAAAATATATTAGATAACCATGATTATTTTAGAGATCAGGTATCGATGTCAACGAGATACTACCACTCGCGTCGCCTGACGTGAAGTGGCTGTTTGGATGCGGGAGTACACTCCAACCCCTTGTGTTTTGTTTAATCCTAAGTTGCGGACAAGAAATTCCGCTATTTGTATAGATGGGTCCCGCATAAATTAATTCCAACTGTATCTGATCCATTTGATTTGATGTTGCGTCGGTGACTGTGGTCACGCGCGACTTGATTGGTCAAAGCTGCGCAGCTTTATTGGGGAACTCATACTGACTACCGTACTTGGGAAAACACAATTATAAGTGTTGTTAGTGTTGGAATTTGGAAACATTATATCCGGAAATCTGGTTCTGAATGAGATGTATTCTTTCCAATTTACCCAATTAAACAACGCTTGTCTCTCCAGAAATGGAAGTTCAGATTCAGGTTGAAAAATTATTTTAAATTTTACTATTCTGATTTTATTTGTTACATTTCTATATTTGAGTATGTTTAAAAATTATATTTACACTTTAACTTTTTTTGCCACATTTCTTATTCACATAAATATTGTTTATGATAACTCATATGTTGTTTTATTTTTTCTTTTAAAAATATTATATTTCAACAAATTTATTATTTCCGACTTTCTGCCTAACTTCTTGCCATTCTTATCGAAAAAATCGTATAAACGATATCATCGTTTTTTGTTAATAAATAAATAATATTTATATTTATTTTCTCCTTATATTTAAACACGTTAATTTTCCTAACTACTCTCTTAAACCCCTATGAATAATTTCAATGTAAGTATACAGGCAGCATGTGAAAGAAATGTTTTAAGATTTAGTTTTTTTTTAGATTAAAAAAAATACGAATTTTCAGTTTGAGAAAAAAGGAATGTAAATTTTACACACGAGGGCGTGGTGTTGGCAAGTTCATATCGTGCGAGTAGCAATATGTTTGTCATTCGGAGACATCGGTATTCAACATGACATTCGGAGCTACGAAGTCTACTGCTCAATCCCACGCGCTATGAATGCGCGTGCCGAGCAACACACCTGGCAACTAAAACCTTTCTGTTCTAGTTGTCGTCTCGAGCGCTGTCTCGGCAGTCTCAGTACCTAAACCCATATTTGAGCTCCGTTCCAGCCTACAAATTCCCTCCTATCCAATTTCTGCTCCAATTTTCTCTGCCGATCCGCCATCGGAGACGTTTCGAAGCAGTAGAGATTGCAGCAGCTCCAATTTGTGAAGGTGAAGATCTGTTCTTCGCCCAAATTTCAGCTGAATTTGTGCTTTTTTGCAGAAACATGAATGCTTTGATGGAGTTAATTCATAATGTGTTTTGATTCGAGAGCTTGCTTGTGATTTTTGACAGTTTTTGAGGTTGAGCGTTTTTTATCGACAATTCCTAGACTAATCAATCACTAACCTAATTTGTATGTACCGAGATTTGAACTTAGGACAGTTTGGCCCAACTTAGTTTGAGGCTGAGAGTTTTGATCTGTTGATATGGAGTCTGATCGTACCCTTTTCTGTTCCTGCCTAATGTGTGTATTTTCAATTTAATTTCTACTCCTTTGATGTATTTTTTGCTTATAATTAACATTTTGTTGTGTTATGTGAAATGGTTTGTTGTGAGATCATTTGAAATGCTGGGATTTATGAAGATGTTGGTAACATCCTGAGTCCTACATCTCAGAAACTGCTGTTTGTGACAATTGAACTGTATGTATCAGTTGATGTTATGTGAAATGGTTTGTTGTTGTGAAATCCTTAAAAAAGCTGTGATTTATGAAGATGATGGTAACATCCTGCGAGTCATACATCTTCTCGAAACTGGTGTTTGTGACAATCAAACTCTACCGCATCATGTCTGTATCGGTTTATGAGTGTTTGTGACTGCAAAGGGACATTTTGTGACATTTGAGTTGTGTAATTTATCAGTCAGATTTTGGATATATTTCCTGGATTCTGACTGTTATCTAGTTGATATCATGGTTTTAGAGTAGTGACTCGTGTTAGACTTAGTGTTGTATGAATTTACTTCCCAACACCATAAAATGAGATTTTTATCGGTTGTCATCGTCTTTTTCAGGTACCCTTTTGCTATTAAAAAAATGGGAGATTGTGTAGACAACTATTCAGAAGAGGATACAGATATAAGTGAATCTGAAATGGAAGAGTATGCAGATGAAACTTATGAAAAACTTAAGAGCGGGAATCACCATGTGAAAATGTCGGATCAGGTTTATACATGTCCCTACTGCCCAAAGAAGAAGAAGAGGGATTACCAACTGAAGGACCTCATCCAGCATGCATCTGGGGTGGGTAAGAGCAGTTCGGATAAGAGAAGTGCAAAAGAAAAGGCCAATCACATAGCTTTGGTTAAATACTTAGAAAAAGATCTAGCCGACGTGGGTGGTCCATCAAAACCTGCAGACGAGGGTAATCCTCCAGTTGACTGTAACCATCATGAGAAGTTTGTATGGCCTTGGACGGGAATTGTCGTAAACCTTCCAACTAGAAAGGCAGATGATGGGCGATGCATTGGAGAAAGTGGATCCAAGCTAAGGGATGAGTTGAGAAGAAGAGGATTTAATCCCAACAGAGTTCATCCACTGTGGAATTACAGGGGTCATTCAGGATGTGCTGCTGTGGAGTTTAACAAGGACTGGCCGGGCTTGCATAATGCCATTTCATTTGAGAGGGCTTATGAGGCAGATCATCACGGAAGAAAAGACTGGTTTGGTAGTAATGACCAAAAAAACGGTCCTTATGCATGGGTTGCCCGTGCAGATGACTATAATTCAAAATGTATCATTGGAGACCACTTGCGCAAAATTGGGGACCTTGTAACCATTGAAGAAATGGAGGAGGAAGAAGCCAGGAAACAACATCAACTCGTGTCTAACTTGACAAACTTAATTGAAGTGAAGCATAAACATATGCAAGAGATACAAGAAAGATGTAATCAGACTTCTGACTCCCTTGATGTCGTCATGCAAGAGAAAGAAAAACTTCATCAGGCTTATAATGAAGGTCTCTTTTGCAATATAGCTTTCTCTCTCTCCCCTCCCCCTTTTCTTTTGTGATAAAGTTGTGCCTTTGTGGTGTGGTTAATCCATGTCACCTTTGTTTTCATTCACAGAAATAAAGAAGATACAAACAAGTGCACAAGATCATTTACGGAGAATTTTTACCGATCATGAAAAGCTTAAGTTGCTGGTAGAATCTCAGAAAAGAGACCTTGAATTGCGTGGGGCAGAGTTGGAAAAACGTGAGGCGTGGAATGAAAGTGAAACAAAAAAACTCTCAGAAGAGATTGAGAAGGTGATACATTCTTTGCTAAGAGTTTGTTCTGATCTTCTTTCTTTTTCTCTATCTTTAGTGTCTTATTTAGTCTTATACAGTTGACAATGCTAGTTTTGATTTTCTCACAGAATGTCGTTAAAAATAGTTCTCTTCAATTGGCTTCTCTAGAGCAACAGAAGGCTGATCTAAATGTAATGAAACTGGCTGAAGATCAAAAGGTTTGTTAAGAGGCTTTAATATTGCTTAACTTACAAAAGAAAATGCATTTTCTTATCAATCTCATATAGAGATTTATATATAGCTCTCGTGTTTGTTATACTCAGAGGCAAAAGGAAGAGCTCCACAATAAAATAATCCAATTGCAAAAGAAGTTGGATGCTAAACAACAACTGGAGTTGGAAATTGAGCAACTGAAAGGGAAATTAAATGTTATGAGGCACATGGAAGATGGTAGTGATGTAGAGGTCCTAAAAAAGGTGGATGAAGTGATGAAAAGTTTGAGAGAGAAGGAAGGGGAACTTGACGATGTAGAAGCATTGAACCAAACTCTAATAGTAAAGGAGCGCAAGAGCAATGACGAGCTGCAGGATGCCCGAAAAGAATTGATCAATGTGAGTAGCTTTTATTTGTACTTTTCACAATGCTAACTCCAATTAACTTTTCTTCTTTGCTATAAAAGAGAGTGCACCTGTTATGCTAAATGATCTTACTCTTGCAAGATATAAATTTGAAAGTACCAGAGACATTTAGAACTAAAAGTGATATTTTAGTTGGTACTGCAATATCGCTGAAGATTTTAGATGTTCACGACTTGTCCTATATATACAGTGACCATATGGCTCATTGCTTAACATGTCATTATATTTCACCTCTTTTACTGTATATGGAAGAGGCATGCACTTATGATTATTGCTTATGTGATACTTCTTAATTTCCTGGCCTATATTACTGGCAAATCTTGCGTCTGAGGAAGCACTGGAATCACTTTGTAGGGCTTGAAAGAAATATGTACTCGCGTTGATGATATTACTGTTAAGAGAATGGGAGAACTTGATGATAAACCTTTTCGAAGAGCAATGAAAAGAAAGTATGGTGAGGAAGAAGCGGAAGAGAGAGCAATGGAGCTCTGTTCATTGTGGGAAGAATATCTCAAGGATCCAGACTGGCATCCTTTCAAAATTACTACAGTTGGCGAGAAATCTCAGGTTTGTATTCCATAATATTTGGTTCTTCCATCTGTTGTTTTGATTTTAGATGTTGGATCGTCAAATAAGTTATGACTGTAATAACATCATATAATATGTTTTTCCCTGCACTTGCTCATTCAATGCTATATTGCTAACCTGAGCATCAACTTTGCCGGCTCAGGAGCTGATAGATGGAAATGATGAAAAACTGAAACGCCTGAAGAATGAACTGGGTGAAGAAGTTTACAAGGCCGTTACTACAGCTTTACTGCAAATAAACGAATATAATCCTAGCGGGAGGTACACAACCTCCGAGCTGTGGAATAACTTAGAAGGAAGAAAGGCTTCACTGAAAGAGGGTGTTGCATATATAATGAATCTATGGGAAGAAGCTCAACGCAAAAGGGCAATGACTTGAAGGTAAGAAAGTTAATGTGTTTGCAGAACTCAATGATTTTGTTATCCATTTGAAATGTAGACTTTGTTTCCCAGATTGAAGCATCGGCAGCAGTTATTATCAGAATAAACATCTCGGGTTAGAAGACAGCAGACTTGGAGTCGGAAAAACGATTTTAGCTGGAAGATGAAATGAGGCTTGTTGTAACCAATTTATAGTGCATGTATTGTCTGATTCGAATAATCTCAGAATGTTGTGTGCAGATTCAGCTTGAGAGACTACAATGGTGGGTTGGGTTGGGTTGGGTTGAAGTTGAACTGCATTGGTGCTAATTCTTATGCTAATTTGATTGCAAGGAATGAATTATTAAAAATGTGTAGGAAAATTTGTGGATGGAAGAACTATTTAATTATCAGCTATGAGTCCCCAACTTTTATTTATCCATTATACTTATTCTCCTAAATGTCCAAAACTCTAGCAAAATAAAAATATGAACTACTCCCTCCAATCCAAAATGTTCTTTTTTTTCAAAACAGATGCTCAAAGTGTATTATTCACTTATTACCAGTTTAATATTTTATTGGAACGTGTCTTTAATTAATAGGAACATTATAGATAGCTACTTTTATCTTTATTTATGTGTCAATTCATCCTAAAAAAACATTTTAGGATACAATTTCAAAAGCTAAAAAAATACCCACTGACTTGATTTTTTTTCCTTTTTCTTAAGCAAATAGTAATTGTCATTTTAATTTTTTTAATACATTTGTCCTATAATAAAAATGTTTAAAGAGTGAATAACACACCTTTTACTAAATAATAGCGAATTGAAAAAAGATGTAAAAATAATAATTATTTAGGTCCCAAGGGATCACTCACATCTTCAGCAGTCCCAAGGTATACGATATTATTTAGATATTGTTCTTTAAATCGTGTGCATGTATGCATGTGCAATCACAAAAGAAATAGAAAGTGATTTCCATTCTCAGAATTAAGCAACCTAAACATTTAATGGTAGTGAGTAAGAAAAGATTAAAAAAATTACTCAGCAGAAAAAAGTCTCGAAAGTTATTTAATTTCCCTGAAAAGATAAATCAGTTCCAAGCAATTGTGAATTTACAAGATGAATCTGTCTCTGGTTACGACGTGTAAAATAGCACTATACAACCTGAAGAACAGCCACAACTTGCCAAGAAGCCTCCTGCAAACAAAATAGGTAATAATGGTAAGAGAACAATGGTACAATTCAAGCTACCGAGAATATCATTTATCGTCTTTTCTCGGTAGAAGAACAACCATTTTTCATTGAGAATTGACAATCTGAAAGTTGCGTGGATTCATCACCACTATAAACCTCTCTCTTTCAGAAAACACTTGGAAACCAATAATCATTTTCCTTTTTGTAGCTAGAGAGACTTGTAACTAAATAAATAATTCAAGATGTATAGTCAAGAGTTCATTACCACACAGGTTATTGCCAGGGAAGCTCAATGCAACAAGCCAGGGAAACAGACAGAAAAATGGTTTGAGCACTATTTGATTGCAGAATCCCGTCTTGAATGCAGCGGGCTACAAGGAATTTAATAATGCAGTGAATTCATCTGGTTCTTCGCCTTCATTAATAATCTGTTCAAAACAGCATTTGACACTAGCAAATTAGAATGACAACAAGATACCAATTAAAGTGATAGTTGAGTTTCCACTGGCACAAATGCAATGGAACAAAACAGAAGATGGAATGATATGGAAAAAAAGAGGCACGCAACGTATAGATGACGATATGTCCATGTCCAGAAGCAACTTAAAACATCTTATTTAAATGAAACTGCATAAGACATAAAATCTTAATCACTACTAAGAGAATACAACTCTATATTAAATAAATTCATCCTTGACTGTGTTACCAGTCACCGTCATGGGAATACATAGTTTAAAGAGCTCTCTACACTCATATCCAATAACAAGAATAATAGGATTCCAACCAACAAAGATATAATGAATTTATATCAGCATAGAGACTATTTACTATAACTTTATTACTTCTTAGTAAGAACGTACAAAATGAAAATTATAAGTGTTTGGAACCAATACGATTTGTCTTTTATTTACAAACCATGTCTCAAATGACAAGTCAACTCCTTTAACCTAGCACAAGGAGATTGTTTGGTGGACCAAATAGGAAGATTAGTTATTGTAAACCACCATTTACATATACTTAAGAACTCAATTCTAGTGATTCCTTTCCGCTTACAAGTGAACTAGAAGTTTTTTTCCCCATCAGACGGGACTTCGAAAGGCCAGCAATACTCCAATTTATGGAAATCTGATTGACTAATCATTTTCCCTAAGAGAAACCAATTATAACTTTTGCTATTACACAAGCAAGACTTGTTGTCAGAGGAAAAGCTAAGGAACTATTCGTGAATTATATAAAGCCTCATATAGCATTTAGTATAGAATTGACCGCCCCATCTGTCATATATAAAATCCCATTTTGATTGAGACATCCCTTGATTCATAATAAAATATATTCAATTAAGCGTCCACTTCAACTGATATGAACTTTCTGAACAATATTAACACGTATGAGTCAAATTTAGCTGCCATCTCTTCAAGAGAAAACATGCTATATTTCAACACAATAGATTTATATATTCCAATCTATCTAACAAATTTTCTTGTATCACGACTTGAAACTGAATGCTTATGTGTGTCATTCCAATATTCAAGACGCAAAATTAGGAATGACAATCAGACTTCATCTTGTATAAACCTAGCTCTAAACTTGTAAGCATAAAATAATACACACATAAAGTTAATACATTCCAATGTAGATTCCATACCTTTATGACTGTTTCCCTGGGCAGATGCATCTGAATACGAACCTCCGAAGCAACATGATTCCAGTCTATCACTTGTCGGTCAATTGACTCCCTCCTTCCATCTAACTGAATCCTGCTTTTCTCTTCATTGAAAGACCTTCCAACCCAAAAATAAAGAACCCCTTCCTCATTCTTGCCTAAACCTGTACTTTGATGAAAAATGGCGAAAGCAGCTGCAGAATCCAGATCTTTTCTGCCAAAAGTCACAACTCTTTCTAAATTAGGCCAGCGGCATACTAACAGTTGCATTAGGTTACCATGTACTGCACCAGACTCCTTTCCATTATAAACAATAGACCCCACACCTTCTCCCATAGAAGGGCTTCTCCATGATTCACCATACTGGTTAACAACATCAGTATCTCTATGACTTGAGTCAGCACTGGTTACTTTACCCAGAGATGTGTTTAACTTGCAGTCTTGAATTGAATTTCCCTCTCCATTCTTGGTACAATCATTGGAGCCTAAAACAACTTCTATACTATCTGGTTCAGATAAGGAGCAAGCATCGTTACTCATCCTGACACCATCTTCTTGATTGGCTAGAAAATTAGAACTATTTGACCCCCTTACACTATCAGAAATCACTGGCAACTTCAGAGACTTTGACAAGCTACCCCGGCGTTCTGCAAGGGATGGTTTACAAGATGATGACACCGCTTGATTAGATGGCTGCAAAGTAAGAGAGACACTAGAAGTTTCTGGAGTATTGGGTGTGGGCGGAGATGAAATATGGGATGATAAAGACAAGTTAGACAAAGGTAATGTTACTGGAAGAGTATATGAAGTTGTAGAAGGGGAATCCAGAGAGGATTCTGAAAAATATTTGGAGCCAGAGCTTGAATCAGAAGAGATAGAATCAGGAGAGAGAAAAACAGGTGAAGAAGACTGAGACAAAGATGACGGTGAAGGAGATGACGAATTTGTGCATGGGTGTACGACCATCCTAGAATCTGAGTAGACCCTTGAGAAGAGGGATAACTTGGGTGATGAAATGAACTCCTTCATATTGGCGGAGGCAAACTTGTGCCTTTGGGCACTCCAGCTATTTTCCCTGGTAGGAAGGCGGGTTTCATGTGCATTCTCCGATGATGCAAATGGAGGCAGAACGCCACCCGTAATAGCTTTCTGGAAAACTTCAAAATCAAGGTTATACGAGTTCACTGTCCTCTCACCTGGGCAAATCTTAACAATTGGTACCCCAAGCTCTATCTTACTGCCAGCTTTATCCAACACAGGTGATATATTTGAAAAGGAATCCCAAAAATAAGCCGGTTCTTCACCTTCCTTTACCATTGTTATCCGCCCTTGCACTTTCTCATAGCGAACAATCTGACAAGCAGCTCCTCTGGCATCTCTTTCCATAATAGCCTCACAATTCTTACCAACCCAGACATATATTGCTGAAGGTAAATGAATAATAAATACTCCTCTAGAATCTAACGCGGACAGGGAAGGATCATTTAACATTTTTGGCACCAGATGCAAGGGATCATAGGGCGAGTGTGGGGCAATTCTATACATCCTCAATAATGAACTCGGACTAAGAGGGAAAGAGAGGACTCTCTTTTGGCATTGTATTAACTGGCAAGCAAAACCCATATTTGGGTCAGCAATCTCTCTGGCAGCCTTCACATACTGGAATGCATCATCAAAACTCTGCCCTTCCCTCCACATAAGATAAGCAATGACCAAGGATGTTGACCGAGAGACCCCTTGGCAACAATGAACAAACACCTTCCCACCCTGTTCCCTAACATCTTCAAAGTAGTCAAACACATCGTACAGAATACTAGTAATATCCTCTGATGGGCTGTCCTGCAACCACAAAGTTCTGTACACAAAATCAGCTTTGAAGTATTCGGGGCACACAAAACCCACACAGTTAAGCACATGGGTTATCCTATTCTGTTTAAGTATATCCCTATCCTTTGCAACTGCATCTCCACCAAGATATATATGTTCTGCCACTTTTGAACACTTCTTATCAAAGAAAGCAATCCTATCCCTCTTAACAAGACCACAGCTCCCATCTGTGTTCTGCTGTATGGCAGACATATCAAGCTTCAGCCTCTCCCCACTTCTTCCGCTAGGAGTTGGAGGCTGTGGCCACTCCCCTATATCATCCGAACTTGCCTTTGGCCACTCATCCAGGCTCCGCCTAGCAATTGACAATGGCTGCAAAGGAGGCAAACATGACCTGCCCTTGGAATTCTGCTGGGATCTCGGGGTCAAAGGAGCAGGGAAACGGCGAGTCTGTCCATTAGTGGTTCCAGTATTACCATTTGGATCTGCAGACTCCTGTTCATTTGGGTTAGTCCTGGAAGCAGACCACGACGCAGAACGCCAGAATTGCCTCCGGGGGCTAGAAAGCTGGCACGGAGCCCTCGAATCACATGAGGCATCCTCCTTCCCCACCATGCCCACTTCCAGAAAAAGCCCAAACACAAAAATCTAAAATCCCTAGCTCTCACTTACTTCGCTTGGATGGTTGGCATGGTGCTAGCGTTAACCAGAACTCAATAACACAAACGAACCCACATCAGATCAAGAGAAAGCAAAACGAAGCTGCAGAGAAACAACAAAGATTTACAGTAAAAATCACAGTTTACTTCCAAAATGAAATCGGTGATGTAGCAAACTAAACAAAAACAACAAATGTCCATGTGGTGTGCTAGGGTTTCGTTTCTGAAGCATAGATAGAAAGAAACAAAGATAAGAATTATGACTTACATGGCGATACTGGAAGAAGACGAAGAAGCAGCAGCTGTGAAAGCGAGGTCGTGCTGAGAAAGAAGAAGAAGAAGAATTGACTGAAAGGGCAGTAACTGTCTTTTTCAGTCCCTCCGTTTATGTAACTGTTATGAGTCTGTTGAAACCTTTCAGATCAGAACCTCTTACGGTTACCTCTTATTTATAATTTTATTTTTTATTATTATCCTTAATCTGTAATTAGAAA
>JAYMTO010000591.1:0-11518 GCA_036898065.1 California macrophylla | reverse complement strand
TAAACAATTTTGTAGAATCGATCAACATAGACGACTACCACTATGGATGCTATTAGAATCCTAGACATGTAGTCCTAAATTTCTAGTTTGAAGACCCGACGTCCTAAGGGGCAGTTACTATTAACACCCGACAGTGACGTGTAAAGGCAATTTAATTGATGATTTGCTTCTTCAAATGCAAATAAAATTAAATAAAAGGTGAAACGATAACTATCCAGCTATTATAGAAGGCGTTGATTAAACACGGTGATTATGGTGATTGAAGTCATCATTTGCCTTTACATTATGTGATGTACGTACTCATACTTTTTTGTTGATTAATTATTCGACATTTATTACAGGTCAACTGTATACATAAAATGTAATAGAAGAGTTATTTAAGATGAATTATATACGACAATAAAAATAAATATTGTCGATATCGTCATCGACCTTATATTCTTCCAAAAAATAATTATTATCAAATTATTTGTTCAATATGATTTTTGAAACGATGTAACGACCGTTAATTTTGGTCGTTGATCCGATTTTGTTCATGTATATTGTGACAATTTTCTGGTCAATATGGTTTTCCGGTGTTTGATCACTGATCCTATTTTGTTCATGTACAATGCGACGATTTCATCTCAATATTTCTACAGTACCTTTGTGTTTTCATGACTTTTCTATTATATCTTTGTGCTTTAGCCTAATTAATGAATCCATGCATAACTAAGTTTTGCAAATTCATGTTCTATTAGGCTTAAATTCTCCGAGTTTTTTATGGGGCTTGTCTAATATTTCTTATTTAAAGCATCATTTCAACTTCTCTTCTCCACCATCATCATGACCATCAGCACTTCCAATTTCAACATCAAGGCTCCGAAGACTCTCCCCTAAAGTTGCCCCACTACCACCACTTTCTTGACTAACCGCTTCAACATCACGAACAGCTGAGTCACTGTGCTCGAACTGCATTTCAACAGATTGTGACTGTGTGCCCGACAAATTTGCTCCTTGCAAAGTCTCACTTGGTGCAGATCTTATTTGAGTATTACTAGAGTTATCAATTGCAGCTGAAGGAGGTATATTACCGCAATCATTATTTACATTGCTTTCAGGGGGAATTTCAGACCTCGTTCTAGGCTCCTGTACCTCGCTTGCTTCGCCTTTACTTTGAGGATCTGAGATTGTCGTGTTTTGGTCAGCATGTTCATCAGGAGTTGGTTGCCTTAATTGTGAAACAAGCAGTTCTTCAAGTCCTTGTGGTACAGCACTTGAAGTATTTGATCCACCAGTTTGCTGGTTGTCATCCATCCACATGTTCAAGCGATGACCCTGACGTCCAGTCCTAAGTGACCGAAATACAGTATCCAACTGTGAGTTTTCCAAGTTCATATCTGAAACAAACAAAAAAACATCCTGGTTATTCTCTGGAAAGTTCACGTGTTAACCATGAGAATTACATGATACGGATTCATAAACCAGGTAAGAAGAGTTGATGTCGCAGTTGGAACCATACAAGCAAAACTTCAGAAAAAATATATTCTTCGAAACAGCTTAGCTTACCTGTCTGTCTATGAGATGCTGACGGCAGCGAGGAAGGTCCCACTAGAAGAGGATGTTGTGGAGGTGCAGTGGTGTCACCAGCTCTGCCTAAAAGATTGTAGATTGAAGTAGAACGCCCTTGACGTCTAGAGCCAAAAACTTCTACTGGCATCACATGAAGAGTTTCATTGGAAAAACCATGATCTCTACTAAATACCTCAATATGATCAAATACATTGATTCCATTAATTCCCTCTTCCAGTCTAAGTATAACACCGTCCTCGTCATCATCCTCGTCATCATCTTCTTCCAGTACTTCCTCATCGAAATCATCATCATCAATCTCATGTTCATCTTGATCTGTGTCAGGATGTGGCAGGTGATGGACTTCATCCTCTTCCAAATCATTATGTTCCTCATCATCCTCATCCTCATCTTCATCTACATCATCCCCGGACATCTCCTCATCATCATCTTCATCAATATTCTCTTGTACTTGTGGTTCGATCTCAAACCGTATTCCCACAGTACCAATGCCATTTTCAAGACCCCTTGTGCCTTCAGAAGTCTCATGCATATAGTCATCTTCAGTAGCTGGGGCAAAACTACCATCAAGATCCTGATCGTGTTCCATATCATCTGTAACAGCCTCAGATCCACCATAAGTTTGGACAGTGTTAAACGATTCAACATTCTCAGCTCCCACAGAATCCTGATTAGAGTGAGAAGCTGTTTCCATGGACTGAAATGCCTCAACATTCTCTGTTCTTTCAGGTTGACTGTGATCGGGAGGTTTCGATGAACTCTCAACCTTCCCAGTAGAATCAGCGGAATGCACATGTTCCTTAGTGACCAACTCCAGGGCTTTAATAAGAGCTGTAACAACCTTGGGTAAGTCAGCATGGTCAAGGTCCAATACCTGAAGAGTTTGAGTTAATGACCTAACCAGACCAACATCTACAAAAGTGGCAGAAGCTTCAGCTGATATGTATAAACCAGTAGGTGTCCGAGCAGCCAGTATATCATTAAGCAAATCAATAAAAGCTTGAATGTCAATTCCTGGTGGTCTAAAACCATTAGATGAATCAATGAAATCTTTAAAAATGTAACTTATCTCAGTAAAAATTCTTCTTCTTGCCTCTGAAGAACGAATACAAGAAGCCACCAAAAATTGACTAGCTCTTATTGACAGTTTATGCATCCAATCACCATCTAGTTTCTTTTCCTTCTTTGAATTCCGTGAACAGGTTAGAAACTTGTGAAGAACATGGTGCAAAATCCCACCAGCACCCCTTTGATGAGGACCCCTGCAGCTACCAACCTCAACATCTCTCCGAAGCAGTACATGAACAGATGAAGAATACATCAGTAGTATCTCTGTCAAAAGCTTCAAAATAAAGACAACCTTCGCGAGTGATGCAGTAGTTTCCTGACTAGTGATGTTGTTTCCTTCAAACACAGAGGCAACAACTTTCCCTTTCCCCTTGACTGCAGAAACATCAATGTCCATGTCAGTTGTTGATTGTGTATCACAGGGCACATCTGAAACTATGTCATCTCTTGAGGGAGGTACGCAAGTGCATATTGAATCTAGCAGAAGCTCAATCACATTTATAAAGCTCTGACAAGATTTCCGAGTAGCTTTTCCACTCTTGGAGTTTGGATCGGTGGACTTTCCATGACCATTCACAGGGAAGACCGAGTTCATATTGCCAAGAGCAACCTTCCCATCAGTTGATTGTGATTTGTCTTTCTCCTTTTCTTTGCTTTTTTCTTTCTCACGGTCCTTCAGCAAGACAACATATGGCCTTTCACCAACCATCTCAACTTGGCACACAGACTGAGCAGCTTGCATAAAAATCACTGGATCCCGTGAAATGACAGAACTTAAGCTCGATAGAAAATTACGAGGGGTGACCCTTCCATTGGATTGCCTGTTGGCAACAGCCACAAGGCTATGCCGTATCTCAGATTCCATTGCTTGCTGGAGAGTTTGAGGATCTTCGAGGATTTGACGAATAATAGTAGCAGCAAAACTATCAAACCCAGGAAAGAGGCTCCTTGTAGGTAAAGAAAGCAGTAAATTCAACCCCCCAGAATCAAGAAAACTTACTGCAACAGAATGAGATTTAGTAAGCGTAGAGCATAGCTGGAGAACTGCATGCATTGTTTCTGAAGGAAGCTGGTTCCTCATACAACTACAAGCAATCTCAATAAGCCTCTTCTCGTCATCTATGTCTATATGGATAGGAGATGCTCC
Source organism: California macrophylla (assembly GCA_036898065.1). Taxonomy (NCBI): domain Eukaryota; kingdom Viridiplantae; phylum Streptophyta; class Magnoliopsida; order Geraniales; family Geraniaceae; genus California; species California macrophylla. The sequence continues at coordinate 7,731 of JAYMTO010000591.1, read as the reverse complement.
CAATGGGGACTGGAACTTGTTTTGCTTATCCTCTCCGATAGTAACAGATGTTTGCTGGCTACCAACATTAAACCTCTTCAACTGCTCCACTATCTCAGGAGTCAATTTTTTATCTGCCAGCAACAGCCGATCAATAGCAAGAAAAGCTGTTGCTACCCACTTAGGAACTTGACATTTATCCTTGTCGATTGAAGCTGGATCCCATTGAAGAAGTAAATCTGAGGCAACTTTTATCAAACCATTCTTAGCGGCAATTTTCCGTGCTGCTGCATCTTCTTGAAGAATTAAGGCAAGAACATGAAAAAGAGAAGATAGCAAAGCACTATTCCTACTATCTGAAATTGAACTACAATCCTTTACTTGCTCAACTATGAAGGATATGATGGTAGACCTATATTGACCATCATTTTGGGAGCATAGCATTACAAGAAGATCCCTAACTGGAAAAGCTAGGGTTTGCTTCATCTGTAAAAGCTTGGTGCTCGTTGACAACAACTCTTCAACAGGAGGAAGTTCAACCATCTCCTCTTCAAGAAGTTGACAACAGTCATTTGCAGCCTCATCCTTCATTTCTGATTCGGAATTTCCAAGGGACATTGCAAGTGCTCGAGCAAGTTCATCATCTTCTTGGACTTCCTCTGGATGGGAGAACAACCACTCCATTGCTAACTCCACGCTATTTGAACCAACTTGCCTCAAAGCCTCTTCTGCTCTAGACTGAGAGAAACCCATCTCTACAATGGTTGATATAGTTGTTTCATCTGGAGGAGGGGCAGTAACACGGGCATTTGTACTGCTATTCACATCTTTTACTTCCACCCCAGAGTAGATGTGCCTAATGATAGAAATAACCGTAGTAATCAAATCATATGAGCAATCAGTAAACTGTTGATGAGTCCAAACAGGAAGCACTGCCTTGAACACCATGAACTGGAGGACCTTGACAAATATCTCAGCATCCCTCGGAAAGGGAACAGCCCCATTTGTCAGAGGCTGCGTAAGCAAGTGCTTTGTAGAAGGGGATAGAATAAAAGATGATGTGACCAGGTGATCCATAAGTTTACCATAGCTAGATAATGGACCATAAATCCATGAATAATTTGAATCCACCTTTTCATTCTGCTTCAAGTTCCCATCATCTGTCTCCATAGGAGATGCAGGAGCCCTATTAACAGTATATAGCAATTGGCTTGTAGCTTCAAATGTTGTCAAAACTGATTGAAAAACTCCACGTCCATACAAACAATTCACAAGAACAGGATTATAAGAATCTGGCCGGTCCAACAGAATGCCATCAATGAAATCAATAACCTTACCAAAGTAGCGACACTTTGTTGATACAGAAGCCTCAGACCCCGAAGGGTTTGCGTGACCCCCAAAATTCATGTGATCCAAAGCAATGGAAGCAAAAGTAGAAGCCACTGATTTTGAAGATGTCAAATTCATAGCATCATCTCGCCGACGAGCAGGAGGCAACATCACCTTCCCCAACTCCTGGAACAAATAGGTAATGTGAAAAGATAATGACCTCACCATGTCACAGCAAGAAGTATAGTAGGACCTCTGCTTATCATATTCCTTATCGCTAATAGACTTAGCAGCATCAGGAGAACCAGATGGATGCAATTGATTACTGGCTCCAATACGCAGACTAGGGGTACCATCAGTACCAAGTCTAGATGGAAATCCTGTAGCTCGACCGAGATCACGGTACAGGTTTATGAGGTCAAAAAATTGGGATTCAATACTAAATCCAGATGTCCTCCTCCTCAACAATGGATCGAGCATCTGTCTGAGAGAATTGAATCGCTGCTCTTCAGTTTCATTTGCATTCGGCTCCGACTGTTGTGTCTCAGAAGCAGTACCAGCAGGATCATCCTCAGTTTCAATATTGGCATCCTCAAGGACAGCTATCTGCCATAGAACTTCTCGATGGACACGTCCAATATCCTCCAAAACATCCTTGCTATCATTTCCAAATTCTGTGAGCAATGCAGTAACCCAACGGTTGTCTTTTGAAGCAGCAAGAAATAAAAGAAACTCAACAAGGAAGAGTGGAGAAAATATGCTGTTATCTAGTGTACCCCTTGGATCCAACATAAAAGATCCAGATACTATATTAAACCCATTAAGAACTTTCTTCAAATGATCCCGAAGAGATGAACAGAATGTGCGTGCTAATGGGGCAGAATGATGTTGTGTAAACCCCTTGAAAACCATGGTGCTATGTAAAGCAATAGACATACCCTCCGATGACTGTGCAATACTAGGTCGTAATAAAAGCTTCAGTAGAGCTTCAATGCCTGATTTCTCCACAAATAGCCTACATGTTTCAGAATTTTCCATTGTTCTGTGAACCAAGACCATCAAATGAAAAACACATAGTTGAATGAAATGATCATTACTGACTCCTGCAGCTGAATCTCCTGTACCGGCCAAGCAGCATGTGCCTTCACTTTCTGTCTCTTCAGAATCCATTTCCATTCCAGTACTCCCACTAACTCCGCCAGATGATCCTGTACTACTGTTCTCAAACGAAAAGAGTTTGTGAATAATTTCAATGATTATATCCACACCAATGCTCCTCAATGAAGATACATGACGCAAAAGTTCTTCAACTGCATTTGCCAGCGGAACAATGGCTTCATTCATTGCTACAATATATTTCTTGCTTGTGAAGATATCAACAAGAAACCGCAATGCTGAAGTTTCTTTCACAGCTTCCAAACCTTTGGCATTGAGACAAATGGCACCTAAACCATTGGGAACACATGTAAGAGCTTTGGAAGAAGGAAGTATTCCAGCTGAAACTGAAGATAAAAATGCATCTGGAAGACCCATCTCATGCAACACGGTAAAACAAGTTGGATCCTTGTGGATGGTTTCACTCATAACAGTTACAGCAGAGTAATATATGTCCCCTCCAAATTTATCAACCTCCCAAAATATTTGTTTGAGCGTAGCTGGAAGGGCAGTATCATGGGAGCTCTGGGATCTGGTAGAGTTAGCAGGGGAATATGTAGCAGACCCAAGGGCCTTCAATAAAACTTTGATGAGCCTCTTCTGAGTGTATAATTGATCACCACCATATTTTGAGCACTCACCAATTACCATTGAATTGTCATTTGCTGCTAAACCAATAAGCCTGTGTACTTCTATCTGCAATCTCTGCACTAAGAGCTCCACTCCTCCCAACTCTTTAAATGTAGACACAGCAGAACTACTATAATCCATAAGTTTCTGTAGTGTTTTCACAGCAAAACATACAAGGCGTGTATGCATAGGATCAGAATCCTCCAAAAGAGGTAAGAATGTGGGGACCATTCCTGACCCTCTAAGATTACTCCCCGAAGCTGAGGTAGATACAATATGGAGTAAATAGAACTGAAGAAGTGCTTCCACAAAGGAAACTGATGATGGGTCATTGGAAGAATTCAGTGAGAGAATGGCCCTCTGAAGCACATTAAGAAGAATTATGCGGTTCCCACCAGCAAAACTTACACTGGATCCACTCAATATTCGTGCTCGCTCATGAGAAGAAGTATATGCTGCTAATTGGGCACCCAAGGCAAGCATTGCAAGAGTTCTGATGGACCCGGGAACAGTTTCTTCAGATCGCACAATCCTGATTAACTCATTTGTATATTCAGGTTCATTGGCAAAGAAGGATGAGAGTTCATCATTAGCATCACTAGACTGAACAAGCACAATGAATGCAAGAAGGCAAATCCTACTGTACAGCCTGCATATCCTTGGAGATCGGAAAGCATGTGCATATCTGATTCTAGTGAGCAAAGAAAATCTAAGATCGGTAGGTACATGGTATTGCTCGATGCACTGTTTCATCAATGACAGATCATCATCCTTCTGCAGATGCAAATCTGGGATGTGAATAACTCTTGAACTAGAAGAATTCGCAATTGCACTATTGTCCTCTTGCCCATTATGCACATGCAGTTCGAAGTATAAGGTTGAACCAATCCTATACCGAGACTTATCACAATCATTTTCTGCATCAGATGGAAACAAAGAAAGGCCTTCATCTTGGGTTCTTTCATTGGCTGTAACACATGAATACAAACCCAGTCCCTCTTCCTTGCTCCCCCATCCTTGTGCTAGGGATAGAAGATAACCGTTCACTGAGCCACATCCAATCAACTTTCCACCTCCATGCAACTTAGAGGGGTTTACTTTCACTAGGGCACAAAGTGTCTCTAATGTAGCTATAACTATCTCAGGATCTGTCGATGCAAGTAGAAGCTTGAAATGCTGAAAAGGAAGAGCTGGGATCAATCAGAAAAATGAAAGTTGGGGATGCTTCCACAGATATAGTTGCATGAATAGATACCAAACAACATTTTCCCAATCAATTAGGGGTAGGCTTGCATAAATAGCTACCAATTAACTAAATTTTAAAGCATGTTGTTTGAACCCCTTCAATAAAATATGTAATGTCCAACTAAGATCATTATAACATACCTCTAAGCCATCAAATGAACTCTTGTTATGGCAATTCTCTAAAATAATTTGCATGACTCGTAAAATTTGTAGAACTGCTTGTTTTGGGAACAGACCGTCATCCTCTAAAATTTTATCTGTCAATAGAAGATCATTCCTAGACGACAAGTAAGCCTTGAAATATGTGTCAAAATGCAGAAAAAGTGGCCTCCAATGATGGAAATTACCCTGAGATTGAAGTATTGAATTAGTAAAAGAATGAACAAACAATGAACCAAAATGAATAGCATGAGGATTGCTGCATCTCATATTGGACTTACTACTACCTTACTATACTCCCAATGGAAGCCAGATAGAGGGATTGCTACATCATGCAACGGGCATTGTATGACCTTGCCAATGAATGCTTTGATTTCCAGAGACTGCAAGTTCAGATGTATCAGTATATAAAAATATGAAGATAGCAATAGGGCACATGAAGAGGCACACACATAAGCAGCACATATATTTTTTTCTTTCAGAAATATGAAACACTTTATGTACAAAAATAAAAAGTCTCTCTCAATACATATGACCAATGAGGGCAACATTCCTCATAATCTTCAAAAATGTGGTGGTTTTGCACTACAAAATACCCAAATGGCATCAAATATGTCATGTAGAAAAACATCTTATTTTTTAAATTAATCCATTGTCAGTCGACCAAATGAATAGATCCAACCACAATGCTTACATCCGTCAGCAACTTACCCAATAAAATAGCATCCTTGGTCACAGCATAAATAACTTAACATATCTAAAGATTTTCGGTTAGCTACGAGCAGTTTTATAACTACATTTTAAACTGGAATCCACATTGGTATTCACACGACATAGTATGGATGGATGACAAAATGTAAAAGCAAAAAAAAACTTAGAATCCCCTACAACCTACTTTATAAATGGTTTCAACAAGTAAAGATATTCCCTCTTGCATACCTAATGGCAGCTTGGAATGGAGGGAGGAACCAGAAGAGAGGGAAAAGAGATGGGTAGGCTAGATAGCATAAAGATGGAGCAGGAGAGCTATTCAGTAATAGCACACATTTCACACCAACTAACTCAGACCAAAAAAGAGGAAAGCAACCCCTTTTCTTTTAAAATTTTAAACTTCTGCCATCGTCTAACCATTTTTGAAATGCCAAAACTATCATATTTATAAGCAACCTTTCTCTTGCAGCATACAAATAAAATAGAATATAAAGTTGACTCCTCAACCAAACAAAGTATTTTGTCATAATCCCCTCCTTAACGAAAAGGACAGTGACCTAAATTGGCAAAGGCGCATGGGACAATACTAACACGTAAATTAACCATGTCCTAAATCTGCAAATTGATTTTGATATCTATGTGAGCGTAGTAAACAATCTATTAATCGCAATAAGATTACTTGCAGTATTACATTAAACTGCAATTTTTTAATAACACAAGTGATATTCCTTCCAATTCAAACATATGTGTAGGGCTTACCAATATAGATATCTTGTAAGTTCTACTGTGCGAAAAAATCCTATTAGTTTAAACAGTTGAGTAAAAGTTTATGGAGAACAAAACTACAAATTATGTTTCTACTACAGTTGAAGTACCGCAATACAATTATGTAGCTAAATGATGATGGGAGGAATTCAATGTAGCATTAACAGTTATTTTTGCTAATGGGCAAGGGCACTAATCACTAGTCAGTATTTATTTTCTTATCCTAATACCATGTGTATACAAGCACTTCACCGCTATAACAACGATAAACATATACTTCCGAATTGGACAATAAGCAAATTCAAGAATGTGCAGAAAACGTCCATAAACCTTAGAATATGATAAGCTATGCCCCTTTCTCACTAGATAAAAGCACAGAAATTGACACCAGTGGCAACAAATATAAACATGTAAAAATAAAAGCACAGAAATTGACACCTATGGCAACATATATTAACATGTAATCAGACCCACATAATGACAAACAGCAGCTGTAAAATAGCAAAAACCAACATAAGAATTCCTAAATAAGCAGAACCCATTGTGAACAAAAAAAAACAGAAAAGAAAAAACAGACCCATTCTGCCATCAAAATTGATCATTACTACAAATACAAGGGGCAAAGCGAACCCCATTTGGGCTAACACATAGTAGCAGATTCAGACAAAACCCTAAACACGCAGCACTGAAAAACCCCACATGCCCTCAACATAGAACCACACGATCACAAAAATAAGGACAATAAAAACAAGTAGGAAAATAAAGTACTCACAGGCTCAGAGTCCAGCTTAACAGAGGGACCCATAGCGCTCTCTCCGGATAGGAGTTGCCGCAGCCTCGACGGCAAGCTCGATCGCCCGGTCGTCATCTCACCCCAACTTCTCTACTTTCAACTACTGACGAGAAAAAGGAATCGATACCAAAAACATACACATCAAAACCTCAGATTAACCAAAACCCAGGTGAAAAAACAAGTATTAATCACGAAAGAAAATATCTTTGAGAAAATAGATCAGCCGCATACACGTATATACAAACACATAGGTAGAGAGTGTGTGTGTGAGAGAGAGAGAGAGAGATAAACCTGGGAGGAGAGGAGAGAGAAAGGGGATGGAGACACATCCGGGGAACTAGCAGAGAGATTGCGATGAGAGATTGAGAATAGAGACTAGTGTTGTCGAGACACATGGGGAGAGAGAGGAGAGACTCGGAAGCGGAACTCTCAAATACACACCAGGTCAAAGGGGTAGGGTGTGTTTGTGTTGTGTGGGTCGGTCTATTTTCTGTATTTTCCCCTGATTCTTCTCTTTTAATATAAATCATAAACCTTTTGTATTGTATTAGTATTACTTAACTTTCTCTTAACCCTAATTTCTTTTAGGGAAATATAAAATAAAAGTGAAACTTTTTTCTTATAGTACTTTAAGAATGACTTCGACTCGCTTAAAAATAATTACTTATTAATTTTATTTAAATACTATTAATAACTTTTTTTAACGTTCTTAAACAAGCGCAATATAATTAAATATATATTACTGTTGGGATGAGTTCACGTGTAAATTACTAATTTAAAATATATTTCTGCGAACCACGAATTTTATAGGATATATTATGAATTTCATTAGGTGATGCTATGAATTTCACAATGTCTGCGTTTTACACTTTATTTGGTGATGTCATATATTTCATTCAACGTAATATTTCATTTCTTGATTATATGAATTTCATAGGTCGCATGAGTGTATTTAAAAATGTGTT
>JAYMTO010000590.1:0-11519 GCA_036898065.1 California macrophylla | reverse complement strand
TGATAAATTTCGTCATTAAAGTTGATCAAACTATTCACTAACTTGATAAAAATATCTTAATAATATGTTATTAGAGTTGATAATACAAGTTTAGAAGATAAATTATGTTGATTGAGTTGATAAAATATGTTGCTCGAGTTGATAAACCTTTCTGATATAATTAATACATGTTGATAGAATTAATAAAACATATGATACAATTGATATCATAAAACATGTCAACAAGACCAGATTCGATAATGACGACCTCCAAAAAAAGTCAAATTTGGACTATTGGGGCAACGATTCAAATTTTTTCAAAAAAAGTCACCACGTGTCAAGGCAAGATTGGCTAGCAAGACAAAAAACGACGTCGCTTCCCATCATGAAGTAACGTCCGTCCTCTGTTGAGGCGACGATCATTGCTTGTGAAGCAACAGACGAAAGCGACACATTATGGATGATGTAATTATGGTTTGAGAAAGTGAGTGTAAAAAAATTACAATAACTCATTTTTATTGTAAAAAATATATTATATTGATATTTATCCTATCATTGACAACACATGAATTATTAATTTTTTTTAGATAAGTGATTTGTATTGGTTCTTTATTTTATATGATAAGAAATAGTTTCAATTGGAACACTTGCCCTTGAAGAATCAATATGTCGACCAAATTAATTTCACGTGATAGTTTCTTCTTCTTATAATTTTAACTTATGCATAATTTATCTATACTCCTAACTCATTTAATCTAATAAGATTTAAATTTATAACTTTTTATACAAAATTTGAGCATTAAATCGTCAGGATATTGATTTGAACACATTTCAATTCATATTTTGTGAAACTAGATTGTAGTTGAATAGTAAATTAGACTTCATATCAATAATCTCCTTTTGTATTTGTGCTATGCACAGATCTCCAAGTACAAATTTTTATATACACTTCACTTTTGTACATATGGAGAATAGTTTTCAAAGTTCGACCAAGTTTGATTGTGTTTTGACCGAGTTTGACCTCGGTGGTCAAGTTTCATTGTGTTCTCAAAGAATTCTTGGGGAATTCTCGGGATATTTAGAACAGAACTTCTGACTGCAGGTAATATAATACACGATAAATGTCTCAGAAAACAAGTATAAAATGTACCTAATGTTGAGCAATGTACGTATGAGAAGCTAATGGTGAAATCCAGTACGAAAAGTACTAAATAAATTTTACCTGGTAGTCATGCAAATTAACTTCTTTTTTGTTGTCAATATCTCTACTACTGGAAATGGTTATCTAGTCTAACTGAATTGCTTTTGACACGCAGAGTTTATGAGATTATGCAGAGAGATGCCGAGAAGGATCCAGAAAGTAGTCCACATGCAGTACATGCAAGGCTTTTAGTCAATCAGGTTTCTGTGATTGTGAAATTAATATCTTTAAGCTCTGCGTAAGATAATATGAATGGTTTAATAGAAGTGTTATAATTGTGAATATTTCTTACCCGATTAGGTTTTACATGTTTGAGGTTGTTTTTGCCATCAACAGTGATCTCTTTAGTCACACTTGTGTATAACTCTTTATATGAATTACTTATTGATTATCTTTGTAATTGGGTGCCTCAGGTGGATCGAAAGTTGGTAAAGCAGACTGTGATGACATCTGTTTATGGTGTCACTTACATCGGAGCCCGTGATCAGATTAAGAAGAGGTTAAAGGAACGGGGTATCATCGATGATAATTTGCTATTTCCTGCTGCTTGCTATGCAGCAAAAGTAAGTAATTGGAACTCTGATATTTGTGCAAGCTTGTGAGCATGTGCATCTGTTTTGAGTGATAGAGGGAGTTCTTACTGATTATTGTACTGATGGGCAGACGACCTTGATAGCATTAGAGGAGATGTTTGAAGCTGCAAGAAGTATCATGACCTGGCTTGGTGAATGTGCTAAGGTGTGTGTTCTTTTTCTTTCTTAATGTATCATATGCTAATACTTATTCATTGATGTTTTAGATCAGGCCTCTGAGAGGGCAGTTTAAATTTGGATATCCAATTTGTATCGTGCTGCTATTACTATAGATCATCTTCGGAATGGTGGAGTTCATTAGAGAGAAATCCATATCACTAAAAAAACTAATTCTAATAAAACTAACACTAAAAACTAGTAATTTCTTTTTCTAGCTACGATCAGAGTTGTTTTGCTTTAGCCAAGGCCTTCTATGACTTACTGGATTCCTAACATTATGCATCTGGGTGTGTTTGGCAGTCAGTTCTGGAGATACTGACAGCTTGTGACAACTAAGGATTTTTTTTATTACTTTGTGAATGCACAAAAGGTTGTCTGATGTCACAGGCTGATAATACATTAGTAATCTTTAGTTCAGTATCTTATTATCATGATCTAGGGTGAAACTAAGTATTATGCTATCTGGATATCTAGGTGATCAATTACATCTCCTTAATAGTTAAATATAACCAGTGTGGAAACTAACAATTTAGAAAAGATTTTGTAACCCTTCCAATGGCAAAAACAAGCAATTCTGTAAAAAATTTACTGGTTAAGCCTTCTCTTTTCCAGATACGTTATAATTTCAGAATTCTATCGTAGTAAAAACTTATCAGTTAATATGTTCTGGTTCTGGATGGCACACACATACATTGATGGGCTGGGACGTATGGTGCAAGGTTGCTGTGGTTGCTGAATGGGTGGACTGTAATTGACTACATATTTCCATTGCTCTTTTCTTAGAAAGTGTGGGGCACATGCTCCGGTACTTGAGATTTTAGAAACTTATGTTTCAGATGGAAATTTTTGCAAATGTATCACCTAACACTCCTTGGGATTGATATGATGATTATGGCATTTGAACAACAGGTGATGGCTTCTGAAAATAAGACTGTGCAGTGGACTACCCCTCTTGGACTACCTGTGCTACAGCCATATCGACAATTTGGAAGGCATCTTGTAATGTTCTAAGAAAATTTGAAATTTGCAGTATCTTCATTCCAACTTGAAAGACAGTCAGTGTTAAACTTTGCATGAATTGTTATTTTTTACTGGGTGCAGGTTAAGACTTCTCTTCAGGTGTTGGCTCTACAACGAGAAACTGATAAGGTATTTGTGAACTTGATAATTGGGTATTTTTTGTTTCCTTTACAACAGGTGATACCTTTCTAGAAAGATACAGGAAGTGACGTGATAAGATTTGTACAATTCCTGTCTGTAAGTTTTAGCAATTTGAGGGCTGTATTATCAAACCCTTTTTATTTAGTTGTTATGTGACCGTTTTGGCAGGTGATGGTCAAGAGACAGAGAACCGCATTCCCTCCAAATTTTGTTCACTCTCTTGATGGTTCCCACATGATGATGACGGCCATTGCCTGCAAAAGGGCAGGCTTAGACTTTGCAGGTTGGTGTCTCGTTTGAAATCATGTTTGTGTTTCCCATGCATATCCATGTTTTGAATTCTCACTATATCATACAAATGTCGTGCTACAGGAGTCCATGATTCATATTGGACACATGCATGTGACGTTGATGAAATGAACAAGATACTCCGGGAGAAGTTTGTTGAACTCTACGAGGCACCTATATTGGAAAATGTAAAGTATCTGTTCACTTCAATCTCTTATGTCACCTTTCTATTCATATGTTTATGTGTTGGAGTGCACCGCACATCATATCCAGTAGCTTCTATCAATTTGCATAATTTCGCTATACATATAATCGCACTTGTTGGAAAACATCTTAAGATCATGGCACCGTTTATGATTCACTGATAATCTATTGTGTTTAACAGTTGTTAGAGAGCTTCGAAAAGTCATTCCCTCATTTGGCATTTCCTCCTTTGCCTGCACGAGGAAACTTCAATCTCAGAGATGTGTTGGATTCTCCATATTTCTTCACCTGATTTGAGCCCAGACACAGCCTCTGCCCTTCACTCGTGCTATACGCATTTCTTTCATTCAGCCACAAAGTGACGGCAGCATATTTATCCCATTCATATATAATGAGTTTGTGGATGGAGAACTGGAACGGGAGAATGAACTCAAGGTTTGAGATCACAGAAACGTTGCCCTTGTAAATATCTCAAAGAGAAAGTTTCAGCATTAGCTCGAGATTCTGCTTCAAGTTCTAATCCCCCTAGCATGGCTGTCTTTGGAAGAGTCCTGTTACCAAGAATATGGTTTTAGCATTCTACTATGGCGAAAAGTGAATCTAGAGTCAGTAATGTTAGTTTTTTGATCACCAGTCTAATGTGAGTTGTTGCTGTCAAATAAATAAGATAGAAGGTTTGCTTTGATTCAGATATTAAGTACAACTGATTCAGAAACGATGACGACAGAGATAAGGTCAATTTTTGTTTTCAGTTGATCCTCCAAACTTGTACTTTGTGCCCATTTGCTACTGAGAGAGGGTCTACTATCTAGTAGTAAGAGAGACCTCACATTGTGGTGAAAACATGGCCGGCATTAAATAAACACTATTGTTGTAATTACAGTACGACAATTTTGGCTTTTCTTACATCCTTGAAACTCTCTTCTGTTTTCAACAGTATCTTTTGACCTTTCCAACAATTTTAAACGTTCGTTTTGCCACCTGTGTTTTAGGATTGATTACATTACATTTTTCATGACAATATCAGCTGCGTAGCTTAATTGGGTTGTTAATCTCATTAGTGATTTCATGATGACATGAAATAAAGGTTATTTTTTAGTGCTGATTTAAATAATAAAGCTCTAGACCAACTCATTGACATTTCCAAAACTTACCCACTCTGCATAAACTCTCATATTTTAATGCAGTTGGTGTGTTTTATATGTCAGGAGCAGGTTGAGCGGACAATAACCATCCAAAACCATTTCTAGGGTAAGAGTTGAGGTCATTCACAAGAAAATGGCTTCCTTTTCCATGGACGATTTCGTCGGTAATGGAGCTCTAAAACAATTGCTTCCAACTCTGTTAGATGAAGGATGGGAAGATGTACCAACCTTGAAGACCATGAACTCAGATGACATGGCTGCCATAAACATGACACAACAACAGAAGTTAGGCATCATTTGTTTGTATAGTAATCTACAATTATGCATATCACAATATATGATGTGTATTTTTCATGTTTCAGGATGCATGGGAGATCAGATCATACCTGCACGATCGCGCTTTGATGCAATATGGAGATAGGCTGGAGGCGTCGGGGAAGTGCCTTCCTGAGCTTCTGAACTGTGATCTTGCTTCTCAGTTTGGCATGAAGAGAGGCCACATAGCTCGTTTCATGGACAGGACCACTGAATGTGCAGCTCCTTACACCAAACCCATCCCTGCAAGGAAAGGAAGCAGGACAGGATCTAGAAATGATAGCAATTATGACAGTACTCAGTATATGAATTCTAGGAAGATGCAAAGAGTACCTAGATCTCCAGCTAGAGGTTCTGCAGTGGGCAACAAATCATTAGATTAATCCATGTCTGAACTTAGGAGTAACCAAGGATATGTCTTTACGGGAATTGTTGTTGCAGAGGCTGCTGAGCCTAGACTGTGTGGTTGCATACAACCTCCTTCAGTTGTTGATACAGTTGCTCCGTATTCTGCTATTGAGAACATATCTGTCCAGAAACTAACTCCAGAGTATAAGATTGGGATGGAACGATTGGTGAAGACCAAGACGCCCCCAATGAAGGCCTCAGAACTATGGCGCAATAAACCAGTTATTCTCCTATGCATCCGGCGTCCCGGGTAAGACTTCTTGCAGACTATTGTCGACTGTTATTGGTAACTTTTAACTTTAACATCTAACACATGTTATGAATGTGCCAACAGGTGCATCATGTGCAGAGCTGAGGCTCATCAACTATATGCCAAGAAACCCTTATTTGATGCAATGGGGATTCAACTGATAGCAGTTCTGCACCAGCACATAGAGTCAGAGGTATGAGCAAACATTCTTCAACATTCAATTAAAATAAGCAATCACCTTTTGTTTTGATTGAGCAGGTAAAAGACTTCTGGCCTAGATATTGGGGTGGTGTGGTGATCTTTGACCAACGCATGGAGTTCTTCAGAGCTCTAGGTGGGGGGGAGCTACTCAAGGACAAGTTCATATGAGGATTCATCTTCAACCCTCGAGCCATTGCAAATTACAAGCGCGCAAAAGCTATGGGACTGGACCAGAACTTCAAAGGAGAAGGGGAAATCAAGGGAGGACTTTTGGTAGTAGGAGCTGAAAAAAGTGGCATTGCTTACCAGTTCATTGAGAGGAACTTTGGTGACTGGGCGCCTCATGCTGAAGTCCTTGAAATCTGTTCTCAGTTGCAACTCTTTCTCTTTGCCAACCTTCTATTGTTCTTCACTGCAGCTAATCATTTTCTTTAACCTTACGCAGAATCAGTGGCGGGATCAAGAGGAGTCTACTAAATCATCCATGGATTACTGAATGAAGTTCTATTTGTCTGTTTATACATGTCCTCTATGTTCATACTGAACAAGTCTCTGTTCCTTGTAGCTTGAGCATTAGTATACCAAATTTCTATAGTAGTTTTGTAACATAAACACTTTGATGAGATGTGATATGATTTGGGAGTTAGCTGATGAAGCTTGGAAACCAAGTACAAGAACTATTTCAAATCAAAAAAACTGACACCATAAATCTGTTCAGCATTATGCTATGGTACCAGAAGGGTCAAGGATTAGTAAATAATAATTGAAATAAACCTTGGAGGAAATCGAATGAAACGACATGTATTTGTCGACAAATATGCTTCAACATGTAATGAACAAAAACATCACCAGCATTGCTCTCATAGCTGTATTCTTAGACAGCTCATACTTCATAGGGGACATGAGCTTCTGTATAACCTATGTCATTAGATCAGAAGAGTATCAATATGTACATTGTTTGACTCCAGACATCTATTTATTTATAGAATAGCAATATCCTTGTGGACAAAGGATATTTTGCTTGAAATGGTGGAGCCTTTCCTGCTTTGGTTACACTACTGACCCTCCTCTAAGCTGTGACTCCAATCTTGTCAAGTGTTAGAATTTGAAGTTAACAAGGTAACAGTACATCCTGATCTGGCTTGACGAGTAGAAGAGGAAATTTCATGAACTCTTCCGCCCCCTTTGAGGGGATAAGTGCAGAAAATAGGCAAGGATGTCACAGTGCAGGGTGGTAGGAAAAGCTACAGTCATTGAAGTTCAGCTTTTAAATGCCCTGTTGGCTGAGACCGACAATGCAAAAGATATTTAGGTAAATTAGCTCATTAACGCTTGCTAAATACGAGAGAGTGATCGATTTGAGGTAATGAGTCATACCATTATTATCTAAAGGGGGGCACTGGTTGCAAAGTTCATCTGGACATCATTGTGGAGCTTGTCCTCCCACATATTGGGTAGCTGCAGCCATATGTGTTAAATAGATGATTAAATCACAACTAAAAGCATTGCTGGGTAAGGCAAGTTTTACTACGTGGTTTTATCAGTATTGCAGTAAAGTCACCAACGCGAATGTTAAGCTTAAGCCACTGAAGCTCCTTTTGAATGCAGTATTTATTGTTGCTGTTGTGAAATACAATTAATTAATTTGACTATTGGTTAACAATTCATGCCAGAGTTTTGAAACTAGAAAAGGGGCAAGACCATGGTACACAAATTCAAAAAAGAAATACAGTAGCTGGAGCATACTTACTCTATATACATATTGAAGAATACCTGAGGCTGAGAAGGCTCCCTAGACCCTGCAGACATGGATGTCATCTGGGGATTAATGTTTTGCCAGATTACATTAGAAGAACTCCCCATCCCAACAGCAGTCGCTTGAATTAGTCCTGGGTGAGACGGATGTAATGGAGAACAAGCCATGGTCACATCTGGTGCAAACCCCAGTGAGGAAGAAGGTCCAACCCGCGAGTGAAAGATCTGCAGTAAGAAGGATAAAAGTAAAGCATATTTTAGTGGATGAGAACAGACACATATATGCACAAGGCATTTCCATCTTATGAAATTTGTGTCTATATCTCTTACATCTTTTGCAAGGAGACCTTCAATGTTAAAATTCAACCCGGGATTTACTGTTGCAAGTTTCATCGACAAGAACTGAAAAGGAGAATGGATGTTACACATAAGAACCAAGAATTCATCAAAGGATGCAGTTACTTTTAAATTGTATGCAAACCAATTGGGTGTTCAATGAAAAATGTTATCAGATAGTTAATTCTGTAAAAATAAATGAGTCTCTTATCTACCTTTACCTTGAAATGAATCTATAAGAGAAACCATACAAACTAGTAAATTTCTTCTAAATTAATATGCTTCAAGGTATACAACATTATATAATGTTAATGTCATGAAACTCAAATTTCCTCAACCAAAACTTTAGATCATTTTGAAGGAAAAAAATAATGGCAGACCCCTGAGATACAGGAGGCCCATTACTTTATATGAACATGAAATAACCATGCTAATTGCTCCCATACCTCAACTTGTCGTTGCAGTGATTGCACATAGTTGATGATTTCATCCAGCATCACTGCCTTGCCAGTAACCTGCGAGAAACCCGTCATTTTCTGCTATTAACAGCTATAACAACTATTCAACTTACAGAGAAGATTCAACTCAATTACACCCCAATGGCTAATGATCCTTACAACCAACCTTGCTGCAACCAGGCACAAGGTCTTGAAGATACTTCATCCTTTCACTGATTTTTTCCCTCCTTACCTGTTGCCAAAATTGGTCATTTTAAGCCCAAACTTCATATTTAAATTTCTATTCTATTAAACTAAGAACTTTCAAGTTGGAAGTAATACCCTCTCAGCAAGACTATGGCTATTTGTTGCCTGGCCTCTTCTGGCTCTGACATGAATATATTCATCTTTTAGTGAACCTGATGCCTGACACCCCTGCTTACCCTGTTTTACAGTAGTCATATTAGCAGCTTTAGTTGGGTTCTGGTCACCCTTCTGTTGAATTTCAGTCTTATACTTTGCAGAATGACCAGATTGTTGTGTGGCATCTTTGGTTTGATCAAGATCAGCAACCTAACATAGAATATTAGCTGTGTAGATAAGAAATAAATGAAGACTTATTACAGATTCAAGGGACAAGAATACAAGGTTAATAGTTCCTACCTGGGCACTTCTCTTTCTCTTCTTCAAGCCAATTCCATCAGCAGAGGGTTCCTTGCCAGCAGCCTCCAACAAGGATGGCTCATCTAAACCACCATCAAACTCAGCTTCATCAGACTCGTTACCTGACCCACCAACACCTTGTCTTGCTACATCATTCTTGAGTGGACTCACCTCAGTAACCTCTTGCTCAAGAGGCACACGAACACTTTTATAAGTTTCACCCACATTGGGCTCATTCTTTTGAGATTGCCCACCAGGTACTGACTTCAACCCATTTCCAGTGTAAACTTCTTGCTGTCCTTGCATATCACCCCGGACACTGGAGTATAGAGCCATAAATTCAGGAATCTGAAAAGGGTTCACAGTATTGCTAAAACTCCCACCATTGAAGCTTGAGAATCTGGCAGCACGCTCAACAAAAGCAGAATCAGCTGGAAATTGAGAAAGGTTCTGTGGGAACATCCCAGGTGCATTCGGCGAGAAGATGCTCCCTTTCAGCATTGAATTTGGATGATTCCAATCAATATCAAGAACACTTCTCAAAGAAGCATGAACATCTTTTCTAATTCCCAGCATGCTTGAAGGGATAGTATTGATGTGGCAATCAGCCAAGTTCTGTAAATTGTTGGAGTGGTCCCAAACAATTGGGCTATAGGAGTTCACCACTGAAGCAGAGGAACAAGAAGAACCCATTGTATTTCCTTTACCAACTGCCATCAGATTATCTGAGGAAATGATACCCATTGATGAATTTGAGAGATTGGTGGTGCTAAATTGCCAGTCCGATGACATAATATGTGAATGGTAGTTCATGGGGTCTTCATTCCTCTTTTCCAATTCACTTTTTTCCTTGTCATCCATACCCATCTGCCCTTGACAAGGTCAGCAAAAGTAGCCAGTAGTAGATATCTATCTTCCCCCCTCCCTGTGACTGATTTTCCAACAAACTTCCCAAAATCTATTGAAACAAACTGATCACCCCCAAAACAACCCCCTAGCTGCCCAATGGGATAGGAAAAGATCCCCAGAAGTTGGACAAATCAGGAAAAAGAAAAAAGCTACTATATTTCCACACCCATATGCATATTTGAAGTACTAATAACCTTTACATATAAACTTCAGCCAAACCCACTAAATTTGAAACTGCATTGGTTGGCAGCTCATTTCTCACAAGAGATGCAAATCCTGTGAAGCTTACCTAGAGCAACAGCAGCATATAGAAGAAGCAAATTAGAAAATACCCATTTCAGTTAGTGAGCAACACTGCTCCAAAAGCACCAAAGACAGTACTTTCAAGTTCACAAGAGACCCTTTCCAAAGCACACCCACTGAAGTTGAAGCAGCACCAAATGGAAGCCTAGTAAAAAGAAAAGAATAGTGTTAAAAGGGAAAAACTGGGAAGAAAAAGAGAGAGAAAAGAAAAGGGTCTTCTGCGGAGTGTAAAGGCGGTCAATCAAGCAGGAAATATTGATTTCAGCATAATAAATAAACCCATTCAAAACCCTATTCAAAGCCGACCAAACTCTGAAACAGAGAAAGAGACTCAACTGGAAGAGGCAGGAGAAAGATACCCATTTCAGAGTCTGTGCTACTTTTGGCTCTCGTTCCTCCATTCAAGTTTTTTAACTCGAAACTTTTATTGAATTCGGGCCCTTTCTTGTTGGCTGTTCTCAGTCCTCAGCAGCTTTACCTGTACAATGTCACAGTCCACAGAGAAGATGAAAAATGTAGAGAGGGAAGAGAAAAGCTGGGGATTTGAATTGAAGGAGAGAGTGAGAGAAAAAAAAAGTGATGGCAAAGGTTGTGCATTTATACTCAAGCTTACATAAAAAAGTGGGCTTCGATGATTAACCATCGCAACTATTACCGTAAACTATTAAAAAGACATGTCCCCAATTTTCTCTTCGTTTAAAGTTAAACTCGAAATCTGGAGTACCACTCGAAATCAAGCAGGAAACATCCCGTAGTGTTTTTCTCGATTTATTAAAGAATGAAGTTTTGTCTCCAATTTAAGGTGTTTATGCATTTACTTGAATGATAAGAAACTTGTGACAATTGGCTTTCCATCTAGTCAAAGTCTTTTTTTATCGTGATGGGTATGATTCCCTCAGACAATCTGATAAAATATTTAACACCTAATGAAATCTAGCTAAGAATTTCATTAGGTGTTAAAGTTTAAAGCTAGATTTATCATCCTTCAATTTGCGTGGACCATATCAAGGTACGAACAAACTAGTTGTCAGCAATGGTACTGGACTTGCAATTTAGCATGTTGGGTCAAGTACTATTTCTACTATTTCTTAACAATGTTCTTCATGTTTGTCAAATCACTAAACCTTCTTTTGTCTATTAAAAATTTGTGTTATGGTACCTAGCCTTCGACAATAGGATATTGAGCTACTAAATGCCGAGATGAACCCGAGA
>JAYMTO010000589.1:0-11520 GCA_036898065.1 California macrophylla | reverse complement strand
AGTGCAAAGGGGGAGGGGGAAGAGAGGAGAGACATTTCTTTTTTTTTTCTTCTTCGGTTGCCTCAACAATTTCGTTTCCTTCTTTATTTTGATATTCGTCGTCGGTGAGTTCGTCGCAGAGACACGATTGCATACTTAGATTCATTTGTGATTGATCTCTGATTGAGAGGATTGATTTATAAATTGAGAAATATAAGAAACATTCGTTTTAAAAAATTGAGATTAAAATTAAAATAAGATGATCACAACAAATATCGCCGATCCATCGAGGGTATGAATCACGCATCCTATAATAACATTACAATAGTCCTTAATCTATGTCAAAAAAAGTTCTTAATCACTCTGGCCTGGCCCATAATAACATTACATGGTACAGTAACCATAATAATGTTACATCATCGATAATAAATTTCAATGGATGATTCTTTCAAAAATAAAAATAAATCCAATGGATGAAATTAGTCAAGAACTTAGTGTATTCACCATGTCCTTTCAACAAAAGTCATAATTAACACGATAATTACTG
This sequence comes from California macrophylla, assembly GCA_036898065.1. NCBI lineage: Eukaryota > Viridiplantae > Streptophyta > Magnoliopsida > Geraniales > Geraniaceae > California > California macrophylla. The sequence goes on along the minus strand of JAYMTO010000589.1, from coordinate 10,994 downwards.
TTTTTTCAAGGAGGAACACATGAACCCAACCGAATCTATAACCCCAAATTAAAACATATATGTGATTGTCCTAAATTCTGACAAAGAAGTAATCATTTCCCATAGATCAAATCACCAGTTTCATTAAAACTCTGTGTATTCACACGCATACAACTTTTTTCCCAGAACACGTAAAAGAAGCGAACAAAACAGAGGACACAGAACAACACATATGTTCATGCACAACAAACTAAACTTCATCGATCGATTACTCGTAAAACGACGTCGTCTCCACCATTAACGCCCTCGTCGATCACTTGCCAATTTTCCCCCTCAGCTTCACGCCGAGGACTCTCTCCATCTTCGCCAGCACGGCCTGGTTCGGCACCGCCTTGCCGTTCTCGTACTCCTGCACCACCTGAGGCCTCTCGTTGATCTGCTTCGCCAGGTCCGACTGGCTCATCTTCTTCTCCAGCCGCGCCTTCTGGATCGCCTGCCTCACCTCCGCCGACACTCTGTTCAGCGCGTCCGGCTCCGCCGCCTCGTCCAGCTTCCTCGCGTTCACCAGCGGCCCGGAGGTCTTCTTGTTGGAGCCTCCGTCGGACTTCTTCACCGTCAGCACCGGAACGCCGGATCGGAGCGCCTGATTCACGACCTTCGGGTCCCGGAGCTCCTGCGCTCTAGCCGGCTTGGATTTGTGCAGCACGACTGGCTCCCAATCCTGGCTCACCGCGCCTGGGTACCTGCTCGGCATCTTCTTCGATCGATTGCAGAAATTTCTCGGAAGTGTGATCGGAAATTTCAGAGAAATTGATTTGAGCTTAGAGACGATGATCGGAAAAAGTAAAATGAAGAGGTCAGAAGAACAGAGAGTATATATAGAAGGAGAGAGTCTGGAAAGTTCCTGAGCTTTCGAGATTCGATTTAATCTATTTATTTATTCTCTCTTATCAATATAAAGTTGATGGGCTTACACAAACTGTAATTGGGCTCAACAATAAAGCCCATAAACAAGCCCAATTCAATTTTCAGAACTGAAAGGGCAATACTTTTGGCGCCAACTCTTCCACCGAACCCAACTCACAAAATCAATTCACAGCTCCCGCTTCTCTCTTAATCCCTCTCTCTCGCTCTCTTCAGACTCGAAGTTCTCTGATCAAAAATGCAGCGCCAGAAATCGATAATCTCCTTCTTCCGGAATCCACCGCCGGAGAATCAGAGCTCCGGCGCCGTAGAAATGACGAGCGGTGGAGGACGTGGCCCTATCTTTCCGGTGAACCAGAGCGGCATCGTGGATAATCGGCCGGCGGTTCCGAATAAGGTGGATTTGTCTTTGGAAGAAGTTAGGGGGACCGATACTCCGCCGGAGAAGGTGCCGCGTAAGGTACTTCCGGCGAATTTTCAGGTGAACGTGGAGAACAATGGGGCTTCTCTGTTCTCGAGTATTATGCACAAGTTTGTGAAGGTAGAAGATAGAGAGAAGGGTACTGAGAGGTAATATGTATTCTATGTATATTTTCGTGAAGATTTTAGGTTATTCAGTAGGTGACTATGTTTAGGGTTTTTGATGTTTGCTTACTGTTTGTTAATCGTCGTCTCTAGTTCATGAGATTTAGTTTCTTATGGAGAAATTTTGGAAAAACTATGGAAATGAACTGTGATTTTGCACATTTTATGCTGTTCATGGGCTGAAGAAAGTTAAATTACTTTTGAAATTCATATGACTATCATATCTTTCTGGAACAATAGGAAAAAAGTAATATACTTGGTGTATGATTTCATGTCCCTTTCTCTTCATTGAGTGATAATTTAGATCAGAAGATGTTGCTTGTTTTGTGACTGAATATGAATGCTAGGTAGTCCACCATATTGATATTGCTGGGACTTTGAGTACGATTTGACCAAGTTTTTAGGGGCTCCATTTTGCATGATGAAGAATGGTGTAGCACTTATCAGGGACTATTATTTAAAACCTGTTTTTCACGGTTAATTTTACTCAGAAGTCAGAACAGAAACTATAGAATCCCCAGAGAAGATATCTATTTAAAATTGAAGCTGTGTTCGATCATTGAATTGTGTCAACACTTATTTTATTGGTTTGAACGGATAACTTTCCTCTGAAAAATTTTTCTAAGTTTAAATTAGGGGGTTGCGCTAAGTTTATTTTCACAGTTCTTTCAAGTTTCAATTCAAAATTGAAAGTTTGTTCCCATTATTGTTATCTACAGTATTGTTTTACATGATGGGCGGTATGATTGTTGCATGTCCGTAGCGTGAATTTCTTCTGACATTGAGGCTCTTTTGTGTTTATTGTGCAGGAAACAAGTGCATGATGGTTCTTATAATTGTTCATTGGCTGATAAAGTAATAGACCTTGACAGATTTCCCAATCAAGGATCAATCTCTCAACAACATGAAGACAAAGTTCTTAGCTCAAGCAAGACAGGTGATGAAAAATGTGCATTAGAAATTCAGAGTGAGGATGATATTACCATGCCTGAAACACCAGGCATGCAGCCTCTTGTTTCTCGTATGAAGCGAGTTCAGGAGGATAGTCCAAAGCACAAGGATAAGAATGATAGTTCCTTGCTGGATTCAAGCAAGAGAGTAAAACTTCTCCATTACTCAATAGCTGAAAATAAGAACCAAAGGGAAGTATCTGATACAACAAGCAAGTTTGACTGGCTCAACCCTTCCCAAATCAGGGATGCTAATAGAAGAAGGCCCGATGATCCTCTTTATGACAAGAGGACACTTTATATACCTCCTGATGTATTGAAGAAATTGTCAGCATCTCAAAAACAATATTGGAGTGCCAAAAGTCAATACATGGATGTTGTGCTTTTCTTTAAAGTGGTTAGTTAAAATGACATCACATCCTGATGTTTTTCAAAGGCACTTATTCCTATATGTTGGTTCATTCGAGTTTGATATGGCATTGATTGTCATTTATTTATTATTTATTTTCTTTAAACAAACCATTCTGGTAGTTGATCTCAGCTTGTCTAACGAATGTTTAAAGGTCATTGTTAGAGCTAATTCCTTCTCCAGGACCTGATTTTCTTTCATGCTCCTACATTTCTCATTCTTGCTTTGCAATTTTGGTTGTTGTCCCTGTAATTTTTTATATGTAAAACTTGTGCTTATGAAATACCATGGTACATTTTTGTTGCACTCAACTATTAATTTCTATTCGAAGTCTCGTGGTTTACAAACCATATTTATAAATAATTGGGTGATACAGGGAAAATTTTATGAGCTCTATGAACTAGATGCAGAAATTGGCCACAAGGAGCTTGATTGGAAAATGACAATCAGTGGTGTGGGAAAGTGTCGGCAGGTGACTTTAATTATTTTTTCTGCTTCCTAGTCTCTGTTCTCATCAGATAGTTACTGCTATTGTTTACTTCTCTTGAAAGAACCAGCTATATGCCATAACATCTCCCCTTTAATCAGGTTGGTATAAGTGAGGCAGGGATTGATGATGCTGTCCGAAAGCTGGTTGCTCGCGGGTAGGGGAATGGCTATCTATCTTTCAGCAATAGCATGTTTATAAATCTTTATCCTTTTTCCACGTCATTCGTTTGAGAAGAATAAGATATTATGGTTTCATTACCTTTGGTTACATTAGATAGTTATTCTTTTGTGTGGAATTTCGGAAACTTTGTGTTTGTGTAGATATAAAGTTGGAAGAATAGAGCAGTTGGAGACATCGGATCAAGCAAAAGCAAGGGGAGCCAATTCTGTAAGTGCTAATTTCATTACAGCATAACTGTTTCGTGCATTATGTTTAATGAGTTAAAACCCTTATGTGCTTCAACCTGCAGTGAACAAATTTACACATGCTCTTGTCGTAAACCCATTTGTAACATGGTTTCTATTTGTTCTTTGTGGTTAGCAAGTAGCACACTCAGTTGCATTGATTTGTCAGGACTCATTATTATTTTCTCTTGTAGTTGCATGGCTTGGCTTGACTCTGTTTTGTGGAATTTTAGGTAATTCAAAGAAAAATAGTTAATGTGGTAACCCCATCAACCACAACAGATAGTAACATTGGGCCTCATGCTGTCTATCTTCTTGCACTCAAAGAGGTTTGTAATTTACAATTTGAATATTGTTTCCCTACTTTTCTTATCTCCTATTTTTAATTGGTATTGCATTGATTCATAACCCCTTGTATGCATTTATGCGCCCATGTAATGTTCTTTGCTTTAATCTTTATCTTTTCAGCGCATGCTTAAAGTCTGTTTAAAGTGTAGGTGGATCAGTTTTGACTGTGATACTATGAGAGTGTTTAACACAATATTCATCTTTCTAAACTTCACCAGTTAACAATTTTGCACCTAAATCCTTCAGAATTAGCGAAAAACCTTCACTTCAGGCGATCAGCCAAATGGAAGAAAAAAGAAACCAGTTCACTCCTTGAAGTGTAATGCAAATGAAGAATTTTTTTGCCTCCATAAATATGATAAAGACGATTGCAAGCCTTTTCCTTGTTTTCATATCACAAACAAAATGGAATTTGACTTTGTAGTATCCTCCTGCTCCTATCTCTTCATAAACTTTTCCATGCCTAAACATTAATAATACAGTGTATGTATGCCTCTTCATAAACTTCACATTTCATTGCCAGCAAGGTACCAATGAGCTTGATGGTGGTTCAACTATATATGGATTTGCTTTTGTTGATTGTGCTGCTTCAAAATTCTGGGTTGGTTCAGTATGTGATGATGCTTCTTGTGCAGCTTTAGGCGCTCTGTTGATGCAAGTATGATCTTCTGTCTCATCTTTCTTTGGCTAATAGTTGCATATATTTAGTCTCTAGTTTGTACAGTTAAAATTTAACCTGTTGCGATCTAATATTAGGTATCTCCTAAAGAAGTCATATATGAAGGCAAAGGTGAGTTTCTTGCTTTTTTTCCGAACAAAGTATTAATCATAAGGTGAAATAGTTTGAGATCTGTCCAATTATTTCAGGTCTTTCCAAAGACTCTCAGAAAGCACTCCGAAAATATTCATTAACCGGTAATATTTGTTTATATTCATCAGCAGAGTTTCTTATTATTTTATCAAAAGTTTATAGTGTGGCTGAGGGGTAATTATGCTTTGTTAGGTAGCTCACCTCACTTTTCTGAAGACATTTGCTGGAGTCTGGAGTTTTTGTTTGTTTGGGTGTTATTTTGCATTAAGAAGATTCTTCTATTCAAGTTTGTCAATAGATTAGAAATTCTGCATAAAACTTATTGCTTCATCTCGATCATAATAATGAAAATGACTAACTTTTACCATTTGATAAGTGTATATCTTTTTGCTGAACAACTGGCTTTGATAATTTGTGGATGAGTCATGTAGTTGCACTTCTGTTTATCATATTCTTCCATTTTTAGTTTCTTGAATGTTTTTGGATGATAAATGGATAATTGGTAGTAAAGCTTTTGGTATACTGTTCCAGGTTCTGTGGCACCACAGTTGACTCCTATACAGGGAGTGACTGATTTTGCAGATGCTTCTTTAGTCCATAGTTTGATTCAGTCGAAGAGATTATTTAACGGGTTTTCTAGTTCATGGAATGATGTACTTGATGGCATAATGCACCAAGATGTTGCCTTGTGTGCTCTTGGTGGACTTATTGGTCATCTATCCAGAATGCTGGTAACCTTACCTGCAGTTTTGTCTACCATTTTCTTTTCCAGGTTTAATTATGGATTGTTGTTCTCAGCTATTAGGAGTGGTTAGTATTTATGTATTCCGGTTTCCTTGCAGTTAGATGATATTCTACAAAATGGAGATATTTTACCATACCAAATTTATAGGGGTTGCCTCAGAATGGATGGACAGACATTGGTAAATCTTGAGATTTTCAATAATAACGACGGCGGTGGTCTAGCAGGCATGTATTTATGTCTATTTAGCAGCAAGCAAGATTTTTAGTTCGAGTACTTGGAACCTTTTGCTGCGATTTGTAGCTATTATGAACTAAAAAGCTCTAATGCCACTTGATTACAGGTACATTGTACAAGTATCTTGATAATTGTGTATCATCATCTGGTAAACGGCTTCTTAGGAGTTGGATATGTCATCCACTGAAAGATGTTGACAGCATTAACAATAGGCTTAATGTGGTTGAGGACCTGATGACACATTCAGAAATCATGTTAGTTATTGCTCAATATCTGCGCAAACTTCCAGATTTAGAGCGGTTGCTTGGACGGGTTAAATCTAGTTTTAAGTCTTCAGACTTTCTTTTGATGCCCTTGGTTGGCAAAAAAGTATTGAAACGACGAGTAAGTTGCTGTCTACATTTATCCTGGTTACACACACTTGTTGCCTACTTTATTCTGGTTATGTGTGTGTAATATGTATGGTCTGTAAAAGATATATGAGTTTATGTTTAAATATGGGAAGGACATGTGAAATGATTTGATGGGATTGCCTTTAGCAGCTTCCCTTTATTCAAAAGGCCACCCTGTCCCACCTCCAAACACAACTTCGCGAACTATTTTTTTTTATCTTCTTTTTATTTAGTTTGGTTCTTTTTATACTTAACATTGTCTAGTCCGAATAAACTAAGTGAATCTATCTGTGTGCAGCGAAGGATGGTAAAATACAAATTTAATTTCAGGGTTGATTTATACATTCCTTTGAGACCCTATTGATGTATAATACATAATATTTTGTGCTGCAGGTGAAAATATTTGGTTCTCTTGTAAAAGGCCTCCGGATTGGAATTGATTTGTTAATGCTATTACAGAATGAAGAACATATAATCTCGCTATTAGCAAAGATTTCTAAATTGCCAATCCTAAGTGGTAGTAATGGGCTTGCTAAATTCCTTGCCCAGTTTGAAGCAGCTATAGATAGTGACTTTCCTAATTACCAGGTTTGTTGCTCTTTGATTCTTTGTTGTTTTCAGGAGGCATTTGAACAAACATATCCTGCCATTATATGAATCTCATTCAGCAGAAATTACTTGTACCAACATCATTGTCTCTGGGGATAGTTTGTGTGCCAATTAAAATGCTTTTAAAATCAGAAAATAACTTTTAAAACTATTTTTTTCAGGAAGCTAAATATAGTTGCTCCCGTCATGAAGCCACCTACACGTATTAGCTCATTTGAAATTTGTTTAAATCCTGAAGTTGTTCAAAATACTGTGTTTCATTGACTTGTAAGAACGCCATTGCTTTGATGTTGCTATATTATGTGAACTTTTGGATCACATATGACTATTTTTGTGCATGCACGTTCTCTGTAATGAGATGATGTTTTGAAATTTGTTGATGAACTATGCTTAAAACTACGTATTTGTGGCTGCCTTAAGTAATTATTGCCTTGCTACAAATCCCATAACATTTTGGCTGTAGATTCTAATTTGCCTATGTGCCATTGCTGACTGTTTATATGGTATGTGGGTACCAGAACCATGATGCAACAGAAGCAGATGCTGAAATACTATCCATACTGGTCAAGTTATTTATTGAAAAAGCAACTGAATGGACTGCTGTTGTCCATGCCATCAGCTGTATTGATGTACTGCAATCTTTTGCATTCACTGCAAGTTTTTCATGTGGGGTCATGTGTAGACCTGTTATCTTGCCTCAGTCAGAAACCACAACTTCTATCCAAGATACTGGAGGACCAATACTTCAAATTAAGGGGCTATGGCATCCATATGCACTTGGAGAAAGTGGAGCACTGCCTGTCCCAAATGACTTACATCTCGGGGAGGATACAAAAGGTTATCATCCCCGCTCTATGCTTTTGACTGGACCAAACATGGGTGGAAAATCAACACTCATGCGTACCACATGCCTAGCTGTTATATTGGCCCAGGTGTGTTTCTGTATAGAAAGTATAATCCCAATCATAGCATAATGGATATATTTTGCTTTTATAGCTTTTTGCTGCCGATAATCTGATATTGCGCCATGATCTCATCTCATCTGCATTTTGTTTATCCTTATGACATCCAGCTGGGCTGTTATGTGCCTGCTGAGAAATGCATTATGTCTCTTGTGGATATCATCTTCACTCGTCTTGGTGCCACTGATCGAATTATGACTGGTGAAAGTAAGTTATTGAATTTCTAATGAAACTAATTGTTCAATGATTCTATTAAGACTCCCTTGTTTCTTGTTTTAAAAAAAAAACTCATTGTGCCATGCACTTGGTTGATTTCATTTTTATTCAGTATCAGAAAATACTGCTAGCATGCCCTCTAATGCAATAAAACTTCACAATAGATCTTGTATGAAACTTGTCTGTTACCCAATGACTGGTGTCATTGTTGAGAAGTTGCCCAAATGTGTTGTCAATGTTGTAATGCTAATACTGAAGTGATAGTGGGAGCTTGTGATTTAGTGGTAACTATTGCCTGATGATGTTGATCATGCTCGGGTAGGTGCAGCGGTTGTCTGTTCAATATTATCCAAGTAAATTGAAAGCGCCTGTGTAGCTATTTAGTCGTAAATGATTGTATAAATTCAGCGAGTGTCCTATCACTTTATCCTAATGAACTCCAAAAAATAATGGTGTCATTGCTGAATTTTGCCAGTGGCAGTGAGCCACTCATGCTCATGCATTATTAACTATTTTCAGACTATTTTACCATGAGTTTCAGTTTGAATAAACACCCTCAACTTTTTTGTTGTTACCTTCTTTCTCGAGTTCACAGAAACAGCATCAGTTCTTCAAAACGCTACTCAACATTCTCTGGTTATTCTTGATGAACTTGGCAGAGGGACAAGCACCTTTGATGGCTACGCCATTGCATACGCTGTAAGATTTCATTATAATGTGACTTACTTCCATACCTCGTATTGTTTGCATGATTTAAGATCATATTTCTATTTCAACCACTGAAAACTATTCCTTCTCATCCTTGAATGCTAGCATCCGTCCTTAGCTCCAAGCTATATACCAGAATTTCTTAATATAGCCATGTATACACGGTCCTAGAATTACTTATGCTAATTCACATGTCAACGTTAGAATGAAAAAAATGATGAATCAATTATTAGCTTAACACAAGGATTAGTGCTCCTACACGTGTTTCTGGTTCGGAATGGTAGAATTAGTTCTAGCAAAACAATAAATTATGTCAAAACACATGTCGCTTCAAAACGCCTTAATTTCACAGGCAAATACATGCCCACATGGTATATAACCAGATTCTATTGACAATATCTCGTGTTCTATGTTAATGTAACACCTTGAACATCTGTCCAGGTACTACGCCATCTCGTCGAAAAGGTGAATTGTCGCTTGTTATTCGCTACACACTACCACCCGCTCACAAAGGAGTTTGCTTCTCATCCTCACGTCTCGTTGCAACACATGGCCTGTGCTTTTAAGTTGAAATATGATGGCTACTCTAAAGATGAGAAGGAGCTGGTTTTTCTGTACCAACTTGCATCTGGAGCATGCCCGGAGAGCTATGGGCTGCGAGTGGCAAGCATACCAGAAAAGGTGGTCGAATCCGCTTCCAAGGCTGGCCAGGTGATAAAAAAATCAATTGCAGAAAATTTCATGTCAAGTGAACAAAGATCGGAGTTCTCGAGTCTCCATGAACAGTGGTTGAGAACCTTATTAACCATATCAGAGTTTGGAGATTGCAAGTCAGATGAAAACGATGCTTTCGACACATTGTTTTGCTTGTGGCATGAGCTAAGGACATCGTATAGATCGAGATCAGGTGTCTGAAACGGTAAGAAGAGAAGAGAAGCACGAAATTAACAGATCTAGACATTTCAGAGCCGATCAGTATATTTTGTATGTAAATTTCAATATACTGTTAAGTTTTGTCTTGTGCATTTGTTTGAAGGTTGAACTATTCAGATATCTATTTTGAACCTTTAAAAATCGTACTTACTCTAACCTAATGACAAAACCAACCCATTGCTTTAGCTTATTATTCGGGTGCACATTTTTTTGGAAGCAAAAGCTGCACTTTACACGCTGATAATCCTTAAAAAAACAATCCTCAAAGTGTGGAAAAAAATGTCGTGAAATTATCCTCAACTTCAAACAACACCAAAAAAAGTACACTAGAAGTCATCAAATCAAAATGATTTACATTATATTGCAGTGGTATGAATGATGTTCCTCTTTTCTAAGGTTTATTAGTTCATTCTTGGACTCCCAAATCTTCTTATACTTAATGGCTAAATTTACATTAAAATTTTATGTTAATTATATTCTTGTTCTTTTCTCGTTTTTATTTTGAGAGGTCTTGTTTGTTGTTATGTTGTTGATAACATTTATCCAGATCCTGAAAAGCCAAAAAATCCAGAAAGGAGAGAAGCCTTTGAATGAAATGACAAGGTATGCATCTACTTCAAACAGTTAAAATTTGCTTTCATTCTCTCCAGATTATTGCCATATGTTATTATGCTTCTGCAGGCAAGAGTTAATGGAGATGATGAGAAAGTCGTAATGTTAAAGAGAGAATATGGTTTGGAAGTCTTTGAAGCTGTGAAAATTGCATTAACTGAACGGAATGAGTACAGTGCAAGTGGAAAGTTTACAGTTTCGGAACTATGGAATAGGGACTCTAACAAGAGGGCTTTGTTGAAAGATGGTATAATGCATCTTCAAAAACTACTTGAATCTACTGGAAAACTGAAGAGTGACAAAAATCCTATAATGGAGGATGCATCTCTTAAAGCTACATGAATGCGATTATCATTTAGTACTGAAATCTGTAATAAAAGCTGTGACCTTGTTACTCTTGTCTTTTGTTAGACGTTCAGTGATTCGAGTTTGTCAGTGGCTTAGCACTGAAGCTCATTTTTCTGTTTGCACTGAAGCTCATTATACCCTTAACTATAATCTCCAAAAATGAGCTAATATTATTTAACTATGAGTGCTGAATTGTATTGATGGGCATTTTGATAGTAAATGAAATTTATGTTTTGGGCCAAGATTCTAGTAAAAATATTAGAAGGCTTGTTAGGGAGGTAACGGTTTAGGCCTGGGTCGGGCTGTTGTCAGACAAAAAACAAGCAGCAAAAGCC
>JAYMTO010000588.1:0-11526 GCA_036898065.1 California macrophylla | reverse complement strand
TCGAGGCTAGCCTCAATAGCCTTTTAAAACCATGGTCAGGCCTAAATGAAACAACACTCCTGTTTTTGTGCACCCGAGTAAAAATTTCTTAACCCTTGGGCAGTTGTGCAGAAGACCTCTTTAGTATGTATAGCAGGTCCAATAACATATTCCATGCGATAGAAGAGTAGTTTAGTGAAGTTTTATTTGCATTCTTGGTCTTGAGTAATCTTTTCCTTTCTTTTTTTGACAAAGTCTTGAGAAATCTTGAAATTATATATCCAGGAGTATTTTATGATATGTTATTTTCTGTTTTCTTCATTGATGTGTGTTCGATGCTTCTTTTACTATAACCTCAAATTTATGATTCCTTTCATTCCAAAATATTTGTCATGTTTGATTATTGGCAAAGATTAAGGATTAGTGGAGATTGTGGAGTTATCTGTCCATTTTCCTACTATGTCCTTGCCTGTTCCTACTTGTTAATGCATTCGTGAGGTAATAACTAGCTCATACAAGGATATTATTTGTAATCCATGCATAATTTACTTATTGAAAAAGACACATAACACTTATTTTGAGAAGTCCAATTTAGACAAAGCATGCCACTTATTATGGAATGGAGGGAGTATATTTTATGTAAGCTCCTTGGACAAACTCAATTGAAACTTGCCCTTCTCTTTTGTTGGGTTGGAAGATCTAGCATTACAATTTTCGCCAGAACTATGGTGCTCACATTATGTTTTTATCAACTTAAGTTGCAGCCTTACATAAAGATAAACAAATGATTTAATTGCCTTTTGCCGTGATGATTTATGTCCATATTTTCTCTTAATATCTACTGACTATAATTTTGTTTTTTCTTACAGGGAGAGAAGTGCAAATTTTCACATGATACAATTCCTTTAACAAAATCCAAGGTATATCTGTTTGACTTGGTACTTTTGTTTTTATAACTCCATTCATGTTTAATGGTTTCAACAATATATTGCTAATTATCTTTTATCAAGCATATGCCACATTTATGTCCAGTAGGATAGTCTATTTAGTAGGGAGCATATGTGCCTCCCCACTAGTACATTGTAGTGGAACAATAAGGACCTTCTATCCATGTTTGCTAAGCCCTCTAGTTCACCCTTCCTCAGAACATAACTTGCTGATATCTTGTGCATTCTGATTTTGCAGCCGTGCTGTCATTTTGCACGTAACTCGTGTATGAAAGGGGATGACTGTCCATTTGACCATGACCTTTCCAAGTATCCCTGTAATAATTATACATCCACAGGTTTCTGCAGCAGGGGAGATGGTTGTATGTTTTCCCACCAGGTACTTTTTTTTAATTTCTACTTTCCTTTTGCCTTATGTTCAAAATATTTTTGGGGCTATTTAATTAGGCCTTCTATTTTACTATAGTGTACTCCCATACATTTCACTATTTTCCAAAGTAGTTCAGTTGGGAATAAATCTCGTTGGGTATGTTTGAGTATCTCTAATTGAACTATTTTCTTCACCATAGATGCCACTCAAGGAAGATTCACCAGCAGATGTAAATGCTTCTAAACTGGAATTAAAGTCTACATCCGTGCTAGATGATTCAAACTCCAAGAAGCAACCGGGTACTAATGGTTCAGCTTGTCAGAATGTCAATGCCTTGTCATACCCCATGGGAATAAACTATCATACAAAAACAGAGAAAAACATGGCCGAGACTATCTTGAAATCAGCAGAGCTGGCACCAAAAGGAATTAGTTCCATCTCTCTTGGAAAACCATCAATGGTTGAGTCCAGTAAGCCAAAACAAGTTAGCTCATTTCCAAACATGGATACTGGTGCCAAGGTTGGGCATCAAATAGAGCAAAGGGCACCCTCCACAGTTCAAGTTCTGACTGAGACACCAAAGAGAACTTCACCACCGGTGGTTCCAAAAGGAATAAATTTTCTCTCATTTGGCAAACCCTTGGGTAGTTTGAGTGGTATTGTGTCTTCAAATAGGGATAGAGTTGGCAAATTATCACTATTGGGTAATCAGATTATCAGTAAACCGACTAGCTCATTGCCCACTGAGGATAATTGTGTTTCAGTTGGAAAGCAGAAAGCTGAAAGTGCATTAGGTCCAGTTCAAAATGAGATACTAAAGAAAAGCCAACCTGCAGAGGCACCACTTGGATCTCAGACTCTTTCTTCAACAAAATCTTCTGTAAAACTTAACAGCCAAGATAGGTTGCCTTCCAATCAGGGTAATGTTAGTGATGGGTCTTCTCAAGAGAAACAAAGTTTATCTGATAAACCTCAAGATTCAAGTGCAACCCAATGGAAGATGCCAGCTCCCCTTACTTTGGGTGAATCTTCAAAGCATTCAGCATCTGGGACTAGTAGAAACACATCAAACTCTATGCAAAAGGCACTGTGGTCGACACTTGCATTTGCTGCCAAGTGTGAATCTGGAATGAAGATGTATCGATCAACTGGTACTCTTGCTCCCAATGCAGAGGCCAATAAGGAAATTGAGATTACTAGTAATGGTAAAGCCAAGGCTTCGGACATTTTTGAGTTTTTAAGTGGTATTGGTAATAAGACAAAGCAGTAAAACGCATGATTTTCAAGTGCTGAAAGGCTCCAAACTGGAATTACTGAGTGAGTTCAAACTGCTGATTTGAAAATGCTCAGGGTTAATGCTTTGCTCAGTTTGGTTCAGTAAAAAGAGGACACTGGGTGTGCTCCGTGTTGGGAAGTGAGAATTTTAGTCATTTTGTCCAGCCACTGGAAAAGAGGCATTGATTGTGATTCTAATGGTTTATTTAGTATCTTATGCTTTTTATCACCTCCATGTGCCAACTGGTAAGCAAATAGGTAAAACAATTATTGTTTTATTCACTTGATGTTGCAGCAGATTGGGTGCTTAATGAATATGTTGTCTTTCTTTCTAAATTCCAAGGTAAACTAGAATAGTGACATATTCGGAGTGGCAGTGGCTTTTGCAGGCTATGCATGCTCGGGTCGTCCACTGCTCAAGTCTGAAGGTTTGGGATCCTTGAATGGTTTCAGGTTGGCTAAAGAATGTTTGTTCTACACATGACAACAGACCAATCTTGCATGACAACTATGTGCTGTTTTTGTTAAATGATCCTTGTTACAGCTTTTAAAAGTCAAATATAATTTTGTCATTGTTTCCCCATTAATTTACGAGTGAATTAGATTTTAAGAAAATCATCGCTTTTCATACAAGATTCTTGGACAGGTCCAAACGGAAATCTGCACAGATCATAAGAATTTCAGTGAGCAAAGGTACCCTGGTTCTCTTTCTTCCACATAGCACATAAAACACATACATATACAGTTGATTTATGTTTCTCTAAGCACTTCCTTAGCATAGAATTGCAGAATTACCACATTGGCATCATCAAGATCATAGATCTACTGAAAACGAACTCTGAGCATGCAAATATTCTTTGCAGTTCCACTGAAAATTAGTACTATCAAGCACGTATGATATTGATCTGATTAATACAAATAACGTAGGTGCACTGGGATCTGATTAAAGCTCCCATGTTAATGTTGTTCCCAATCTAAGAACCTAAAGTTAATCCCATTTGTTGTGTAGCCTGTACTACTTGATTGAATTGTTTTGCTTTTGTGGTGTCCTTATGCAGACTCCATGTGAGGAGATGCCTTATAAATTTATGGGGATGTACTCTCTACAGATTAGACTGCACCTTCAATTGGAGAAAGGTGGAGCCTATTTGCTTTCAATTTGGGAAGAAATGCATTAAAATTGAGTTGAGAGCTGTTACATCTGTTGGGCCGATCATGCATCCATATGAAAAAGTGAAGGTAGAAGAAAGGAGACCCAAGTGATTATAAAGTTAGAAAATTTATCTCTGATAGATGAATTGTATGTTTAGGTCTAATCTGCAAAATACACTATTATTAGCTTTTTGACTAAATTTCCAATGTTCATTTCGAGGTCCCAAATCCCGATGTTCATTTACAAGTTTTATTCAAAAAGGAACACTGTAATTATTCAAGCGGCGCGATTAACTCGTGTTTAAGGCAGCAATTTATTCCGAACCGCAACTTACATCAATTAGACATTATGTGTAATTATTAGCCCCAAAAGTGTCTGTTAATTCTTGACTAAACTTGCTTTGGTGGGGTTTTTAATAACGAGCTTTTTTTGAAGCTACAACGTGGTGCTCATAACTGTTGTCTTAAATTGGAATGACATCATTAGGATTCGTTTCGTCAACAATCAGATCACACATGTCATGTCGTCGTTGGTGGTCTAGGTTACAAACTGTGAGATAGTTCACATGTTAGAATTATTATTAAAAAAAACAATTTTAAAAAAAAGTGCCGGAAATATAAGCGACCAAACAAGAAGTGAGACTCAGTGAGTTTCTTCTTCGATGGCGACGACTGCGAAGAAGAATGTATTCGTGCCACAATCGGTGGTCTCGAATCTCCAGCAAGTCCTGCTCAGTAGAATGGAGAGTCAAGATGGGAATTCGGGCACCAAGTCCGCCGACGAAACGGTGATTGATGGCGTGGAGGCGAAGCATTGCTCGAATCCGAAGCCGGTGGTTTTGGTGACGAATGCTGAGGGGATCGAGTCCTCTGGTCTCACACTTCTTGTTGAAGCTCTGGTTCTCGATGGTCGCTTTCATGTTTGTGTCTGTGCTCCTCAGACGTACGTTCTCTTTCGCTGTATATTTCTGGATTTTCTCTACCAAGTTCTATTTTTTAATTGAGAAAATGGGCGAGGATTTGGTCCCAATGGGACGGCCACTGTTCAAGCTGTGTGAGGATGGGATGGGTTACCGTTTAGGGGAAATTTAGAAAAATACATGTAAAATCGCGGGTTGTAATGAAGTTGTTGAATTTTTGGCTGTTCAGGGATAAATCTTTGGCGGGTCACTGTGTGACAGCTCAGGAGAAGATAGCTGTGAGCTCTGTTGAAATGAGTGGCGCCACTGCTTTTGAAGTTTCTGGTTAAGTGTTTGACCTTTCACTCTTATCTCCTTCATGTTCATGTTCTGAATTGTATTTGTTTGGTTGATCGAGTTTGATTGGAAATGCAAGTCTAGTGGTGACAATAGCTTCTTTTGGGTTTGCTTCTGTGCTCAGGGACCCCAGCAGATTGTGTCTCCTTAGCTTTATCCGGGTCCTTGTTTTCTTGGTCAAAGCCTGTCTTGGTATGCATTTCCTTAGCTTCATAATAACCATTGATATTGTTAAGATCTTGTTACTAATGAGTTTTCCTATTTTGTGCAATATGGAAGGTAATTAGTGGAATAAACAAAGGATCAAATTGTGGTCAAAACATGTAAGTTATGTGCTGCCTTTCAAGTCATATCATATCACCTTCTTTATTAGCACATCCTAGAGCAAGTTGTGATTTGCTAGGATCTGCTTGAATCCTTACTGCTGAACCTCGAGTTATGAGGGAATTGTAAATTAACCAGCAATACTGGTGGTTTGCGTCTGCTCCTGTGACATTTTTAGCCTTTACCAATTGTCGGCCAGCTAATTTTTTCCTCATGACTTCATAGGTTCTACTCAGGGGCTGCTGCTGGGGCCAGAGAGGCACTGCTTTGTAGCGTACCGTCTCTTTGCTTATCATTGAACTGGTGAGTTCATCTTTCATTTCTTATTTCTTATACTCATGTTGTTGTTCTAAGTCATCTTGAGGCATTGTGCAAAATTTTCGTTTAGGAAGAAGGATGCCAGCTGTGAAAGTGATTTAAAGGATGCAGTCAGTGTCTGTTTGCCATTAGTATATGCAGCATCACGAGATATTGAGAAAGGAAATTTCCCCAAAAGTTGCTCACTGAATGTAGAAATTCCCAGCTCTCCTCTCACTAACAAGGTTTGCTTTCACGGAAGACCCAAGTATTTAATTTTCTATGTGCTAATGCTTATCCATAGTAGCTCATTAATACTCTTCCAAAGCTACTAATAAAAACACTTGAATTTTGGTTTTTATGCATCGGATTGAATTAGTTCATCATATGTTGAAGTTGTCCATTTCTAGTGAGTATTGCCTTTAGGAAGGATGAAGAAGTGTGTTAAAACTACTATGGGTTTCCTTAGACTTGCTCCATCAGACTACAGTAAACGCTACGTATGAGTGGTGGAGGCTGGTCTTGATATGATAGCTTCTGAAATTCATGCATGAGGGTATTGTCTTGTGATCATTACCTTAATTGGTATTTTATCTGGTACATGTTGTGTGCTAATCCTTAGGAGTTAATCCCTAGACATTAAGGGTTAGGTTCAGCTCTCTCTGTCCCCTGAAAAAATATAGGAGAAAGAAGCAAAAGGAATAGAAACATGCAAGCATTTGAAAATAATTTTTCTACAGGGAGCAACTAGATTGCTGGATTTAGCTGCACTTTTCCTCAACCATTCAAGTTGTATTAGCAATATACAATAGGGTCTCCAATGGCACAAG
Organism: California macrophylla; assembly: GCA_036898065.1. NCBI lineage: Eukaryota > Viridiplantae > Streptophyta > Magnoliopsida > Geraniales > Geraniaceae > California > California macrophylla. Next base: position 5,096 of record JAYMTO010000588.1, on the reverse strand, counting down.
CAGTACTTTTTTTTTCTCTTTTGCAGTTTCAAGAGTTTGATGTTCCTTGAGTAAAGAGAAAGGGTCAATATTGTGTTTTGAAATAGCAAAAGTTGCTCACTGTTCAACATTCTGGGATTTACAGGGATTTAAAGTTACTAGGCAGAGTCTGTGGAGGCCCTCTTTAAATTGGCAAGCTGTCTCAGCAACCAGGCATCCCTCTGCTGGCCATTTCATGTCCAACCAACAAAGCCTTGGCATTCAGCTTGCGCAGCTCAGCCGCGATGCCTCAGCTGCTGTAAGTACATGATCTCGATACATCTCAGCTACATTTTGTTTAGCATTGATCCCTGAATGACCATGTCTCATTTGATTTACACAGGGTGCAGCTCGCCGCTTGAACTCACAAAGGAGAAATGTGGAGATTGAGTCTGTTGGTGTTGCAGCAAAGCTCTGTACTAATAAAACGGTGAAGAAATATTTCCGTCTAGAGGTACATGAACGAATAGCCGATCTTGAAATCTACTTTTTAGTTCTAACAACAATATGCTGTGTTTGTATAAGTGTTCTGGAATGGAAATGAGAATGTTCATAGAGATCACAAAAACCTTGTGGTGATTCTCATTCTCATATACACGCAGCCTAAATGAAATGAAAATACGATGAACCTCAATGTTGAACTTGATATCTCCTGATGCAATGCAGGTGGTGGAAAAGGATGAGGAAATTGTAGATGAAGATTTGGATTTCAGAGCAGTCCAAGACGGATTTGTAAGTAGAAAATTATGGCTGAAGAAATTAGATTCCACTTAGAGATTCGGGATGAAGAAGCAATATATTTGTTGGTTGGCATGGCAGGTTTCAATTACTCCTTTGAGTCTCTCTTCAACATCAACTGTCCAGTGTGAGATCCAAACCTCTGTGTCAAATTGGATAGATATGTTGCACTTGGAGGGAAGTAAAAAATTATCATAATTAAGATAAACATCTTTTCTCGTTTAATTAATTACCACCCAGAAATGGTCATTACATTTTCAAAAAGGGTTGTGTCCTTGATATGTGATGGTGAAGTGATGTTGTTTTTCAAGTCATGGACTCGTTTTAATTATATGTATAATCATAATGAGATGGGTTTAAGTTGTATAATGCATTTCTGTTAATTGTCATATGTTAGTTAATTCATGAGAGGACACGACACCTGTAAGATGTCGTTTCAGTGTACACACGTGACATGAACGTGAAAACAAGAATCACCTGACCAAATAGCTATTGGTTTAAGGCCCCACCATACACTCGGATTGCCCATGCAGGCGACACCTGGCGTGCATGCATATAAAGACCGACCGAGACTCGATCTGTCAAAAAACCATCATCAACGTCCATAATAATAATTTGATAAATATGTCCTGTGACTGTTGAAGCCCATTGGCATTCACCAGATCAAGGATAAATTATTTATTTATTTATCCGTGTTATATATTAAGAAGTATATTGGTGTTTTTAAGAAAACGAGGGGTCTTAATGAAAATAGTAGAAAGTTGAGGGAGTGGGAACAAGGACAAATGGCAAAAGAAGGAAAAGAAGGAAACGTGGCGACTGAGCTGTAATGCCATAAAAAAGGACGCAAAACACCCAAATACTCTCTCTGCATTTCAGAAGCACACCGAGTGAGTGTAGCCATTTTGCACCTCTGTTCTGTTGTCCCTTCTTCAGCCCCCAATCACTCCGATCAATTACCACCGATCACTACAAAAAGTTTCTCATGGTTGGGGCTGATTGTTCCGATCAAGCTCTCTACGGAGATGGGTTTTCACTCAACTCGCAACCTCAACTCTCGAAAGTGCCAAATGCTCAAATGGGAACGGTGACAGTGAAGCAGGAGCCACGGGTTGAAGATTTTGCCCAGCTCTCCTCCATCGGAGGTGAGTGTGGAGTCGATTCCGGTCCCATGGAGGGAATCGAAGAAGGTCTTTCTCCATTGTCGATGACGAAACACGAAGTTGTACAGGAGGATGAGGGGGAGAAAACGGCAGCGAAAGAAGAAAAATCAGACGCATTAGTCGGTGAAGCTGTTGGCGTAGTTGGTGGGTCGTCTTCTTCGTCTTCGACCCCGGTGGTGCTGCCGGCGAAGCCATTGGAGGCTTTGCAGGAAGCCGGGCCGCCTCCATTTCTGAAGAAGACGTTTCATATGGTGGAGGATCCTGCCACCGATTCCATCATCTCCTGGAGCGATACTCGTGACAGCTTCGTGGTTTGGGATTCTTACGAGTTCTGTAAAATCCTCCTCCCCAAATACTTCAAGCACAGCAATTTCTCTAGTTTCATTCGCCAACTCAATACTTATGTGAGTCAGATTCTAAGCTGTTTTTTGTGCTTAGTTTCTTACAAATCTACAGTCATTTATGGAGTATCATTTATCCAATCAGTCTCTCGCGTTGAATTGTGTATGTGATAAAAAATGTGATTGTGTGTTCTCAATGATTTTGTTTGTTTTTTCCTTATGAAATAGTTCTTGTTTGTCTGTATTTAGGATTTATCATGAAAAAAACATGTTTTGTTTGTTGTGCTAGACACATCATTGATCTCTTGAAGTGTTTACAATCATTTATGCAATATCATATATAAAATCAGTCTCTTTTGTTATAACAAAATGTAATCTTATGTGTTCTCAGTGATTTTTATGAAAGGGTTCTTATGTGTTCTCATCATTGATCAGCTTGTTTGTCTGTATGGTTGATCTTTCTATTTGGGAATTATCACGAAAAACATGTCTTGTTTGTTGTGCTAACACATTTCATTGAGCTCTTGAAGTGTTTTTCTTTGTGGAAGTGTTTGGTTTGATAAGTGTCCAAAATGTATATCATCATGATCTCTCTCTTAGACAGAGAGACTCAATTTTACTCTTGGAGATTGGAGAAGATAATTCTTTGTATCAGCATTTGAGTTCTTGAGATATTTGTTCATTGAATTTAAAGTAAACTAAACAAATGATTTTGACTTGATTAGTGGTGTGATGCATTGGCTCTTGATGGGTGTGTGTGCAGGGTTTTAGGAAGATTGGTTGTGATAGATGGGAATTTGCAAATGAGGAGTTCCAGGAAGGGAAGAAGCAGTTGTTGAAGAACATCAAGAGGAGATCAAGAGTACCAAATAACAGCAGCAACAAGCAGCTATTGGAGGTTTCTGATATGACAAAACTTGTATTGCAAACTGAAGTTGAGACTCTGAAGAAGGATAGGAATGCTATGAGATGTGATATCATGAAACTGAGAAAGCAACAGGAGCGCTCACAGAATCAACTTGCTTCCATGGAAGAGCGTATGACTCGTGCTGAGCGTAGACAGCAACAGATTCGCATCTTCCTTGCCAAGGCAGGCAGGAACCCCAACTTTCTTCAGCAATTGGTGCACAAGAGGAAGGAAAAGAGAGAGCTGGAAGGAGGCGAATTGGGCAAGAAATGCAGATTTCTTCCTAGCCAAAACGTCCAGGGCTCATGTCAAGCCATGGACACCAACCAGGACGAGCTACTAGCATTTCCATATGTGAATGAGATGTCCTCAAAGAGTGACAGTCAGAACGAGAATGATAACATTGTGATGATGCAGGAGAAATGTGTTATGGATTCATGTTCCGTCAACTATGCCAAGTGGGAAAATGAGGATTTGGTTGCTAAAGACGATGCAAACCAGGAACCTGTTGGGGATTACTCAAGAATCTTTTATGAACTGGAGGACTTGATCGGGAAGCCATGCGGGGCAGACGCATGTGTTGGATCAATCCCTTGATCGGTATACTAATATCTTTCTACTCTTTTTCATTTCTGCATATCCTTTTGGCTCAGTTTGTGTAGTGGTGCAACAAATACATCAAAGGCTGCTTCTGCTTCTCTGTTGATTTCTAATTTGAATGTAGAGTGGTTAACATTAGGAAATTACTAGTTCCCAATACTTTTATTGTTCTACTGCTACGCGCCTCACAGTTAGTTTGGTTTTATGTTAAACTTCCACGAAGGGATGTAATTCTACCTTTCTACTGATTCTAGGCTCTACATATGACTCGGATTTCTTCTACATGTAATAGAAACATGTTTCTTACTTCTAAATTCTAATGAATTTACAATGTCAAATCTGCTATGCATGATGGTGGTTGAGGGTTATGTACTTTTACTCGTATCGGGTTATGGTCAACCTAATAGATGTCTGATGATGTGGTGGTCATGTCATGTCAGGTTGTGGTCCGTGTTGTAGTCTATGTCCAATTATATAAGGTTATGGTCATGAAATATTTGCCCAAATTAGCCAAAAACTAAAGAGGAAAGGAAGTGAAGAAGGATCCACCACCACTATGGATCAAGAGTGGCCTGCATTTATTGGAATGGTCTCTAGTAGGACAATCCACACAGTTATACTAATGTTATAACTGTCTACTTCGACCATGAGCCCATTAATGTTATACTAATTGTTTTAGTAAAATAATGTCCCAACTAACCACTTCCACGTGGACTTTCGATTTTTTCTTCTTGTTGTTGGGTCAATTAATGAAACTTTGTATCATATATGATAAACTCTATTCACATTTCACATGGCTGTGTTGCTATAATATACACGACAGCGACAATATAAATTAAGACCACATCTTAACAACTTATTTTGACACATTATTAACTCGATAAATCCATAAAAAAATGTCAAACTTATAATTCACTCTTGATTTTCTCAATTTGGATTTATAATTCAGCATCGTAAAAAATTGTTGAATGTTTTGTTTGACTTTTTAATCTCATGTATCATGTGCAAGGCAAACTCAACGGCTTACAGTTTAGCTCGTTTTGCTCTCAGCAATGTAGACACTGACCAATAGAGAGTTGAATACTCTCACGATATCATGTCTATTGTGTTGTCGGACATATTTTAAGAGTAATATATTCATATTTACCTCGGAAAAAAGTTTAACTTATTTTACACACATCGGTAAGAAGAAAATCTCAATCATTTTTTAAAAGGAAAAGAAACTTTCATTCAACCAAATTAAGACTTACAACACGAGGAACAGATTTGGAAACCACAAATCTTCACTGTTCATTACATGAAAAACACAACTAAATTATGTTAAGTTAC
>JAYMTO010000587.1:0-11551 GCA_036898065.1 California macrophylla | reverse complement strand
CATATTGGGCCTAAGGCCCAACTAGGCCCATAGCCATATATGCAGGGATGAACTCGATATTTTTGGCCATGTGGAGAGGAGATCGTTAAATCTATTTTGAACTCATTCCATTTATATTCAAATGGAGAAGAAAAAATATGCAATCAGACGAAGACTTGATATCCCCGATTCTATAGAGACGAAGGCGATGATCACATGAACCGTTCCCTACCTATCTCGTTGCCACAACACAACATACCCGACAGAATGAGGGCGGGGATTACAAGAATCGTACAGTTTTTATTCTTATAAGGATATAAAATTGTTCGAATTTGATGAGAACCCAATGTTCCCAATTGCCAATTCTACTGAAACAAAATTGGAGATGACAGAACTAGTCAAAAGAGTGTCATGGTTCAGGCGTTCAGCTTTGGCTTTGTTCATAATCACAGTGACCAAAATTACTAAGAAATGCCATGCTTGATGGAGTGAAATCTAATATCTAAAATCTCTGCAGGTGCTTCAGTAGGTATAAAGTGTCACACCAAAGAGATGATGAGAGGCAAATCATGTTGGACACATGGTGTCACAGACGACTATGGAGATTTCATCGTTGATCTTCCTTCCCATCTTCATGCAACTCCCAATTTAGACAGAGTTTGTACAGTTAAGGTTCTTAGAGTACCTAAGAACTCACTCTGCCGCCCAGCTTATGTCGGGAAACACAGCGGTATCAAACTGTCATCTGTTGGTAATGGCATCCGTACTTACTCCACCGGCACAATAAAGTTTCTGCATTTAGAATCAAAACCTTCCCAAGACATTGTCAAGAGAATGAGCAACAGAGAGATGTGAATGAAAGATATTGGGTTCCGGCATTGCATATATATAGCTCATTTCCATGGCGCTGCAGTCATAGATTTGAGTTACAAGAGCATAAGTCAAACTTTCCATTTTGTATATATATATAGTTTGTGTGGAAAGAGAGATATATGGTGTGCATGTGAATGAAGTTTTTGTGTATGTAAACTTTGGACATTATATCCATTACATACATCGACCATACAAACTATTATCACACCTAATTAATAATGTTGATATTTTAGTTGTAAAGCTAGACTCGATATATGTAACTTATATTAATCATACTTATGTGATATGTCTGACTCGTTTGTCACTCCATCATGTAACTTCGTGTCTATATGCATAGATGTAGTCATGTTATAATTTATGTGTAAAAATTCGGTCTCACAATTAGAGGAGTTATGGAGCTCGATCCATTATATGTAATTCGTTTTAATCAAAATTTACACGTTATGATTAAAATTGATAAATATAATTCTATATATTAATGTGAGTCAATTTCAATAACAGAACTTTACCATTTCATCGTGATAATTGTCGTATTCAACTTCAACAAATTTTGGTTGAGGATCGGTTAGAAAACCAGAATGAGTTTGTCATATGCATGGTTGAGTGATTGCATACAACATCATGCGTATAGTTTTAGCTGCATTTGAGTAATACATGAATGAAAGAAATTCGATATGTGCATCACAATGTAATACTATTATTTATGCATATCCTATTCTTAAATTAAGGGGTATTCTCATTTTAAATTTCCCCTTTAAATTGATATGGCGATGAAGATAAAAACATTTATTTAAAAAAGAAAAGGAAAGGGAGAATTAAATAAACAGAAAAATACTATTTATTTAATCTCCACATGGTGGAGAATGACTTGTATATATATATAAAAGCAATAATAAATAGTATTATTGAAAAAAAAACAAAAACAAAAATAATGATGCGACATAAACAATTAGTTATTGAACGGCGTTGAGTGAGGCTCCCGAAAAAGAATCAGAATCTGGGTAGGAAAAAAAACCCTTAAACCAAAGCAAAAGCCACAACGAGAGAGAGAGAGGAGAAGCTCGAAGCGAGCAACAGAGAGCAGAGAGAGAGAGTGGGGAGGGTGGAAAGAGAAGACTTTATCGATGATGACGCGACGAGGATCATCATCATCATCATCCCCGCTGACCCAACAATCAGGGGCCACCACTCGACCTTCCAAACTCATCGGAGAATATTGATACACGCTTCACCTTCTCCTTGGTGCTCTTCACTGTTCTCTGCTTTTCAGGCCGCATCTCCTGCTCCTCCGAATAAATTGATTAATTTTTGTACCTGATTATTCTCTAGATTTTTTCCCCGGGAAATGGGCGTCTCTGCTCGCTTTCCTCAGCTGGGTTGGTGCTGAATTATTTAGCAATTTCGTATTTTTCTTGGTGGGTATTATTGTTTTCGAGAACTTTGCAAGTGGGTATTGCTTTTTTGGCGGAATAGAGTAGAGTAGAGTAGTTATTGGGTTGGTTTATAATGGGGAATGTGAATGGTAGAGAGGGTGGGAATGGAAGTGGAAGCCCATCTGAGGTTGATGAGGAAGGTAGTGTCACTGGCAGTGGTATTGTTGTGCAGGAGGGTATGGAGACGCCAGATGCGGCTCGTTCCTCTCAATCTGCAGACTTGATGGGACAGTCACCTCCTTCCAGTCCCAGGACTATTCAATCACCTTTGATGTTCACTCCCCAGGTCACTTCTGAGTTCTCTCTTTCTCCATATCACTTTATTCAATCTCAGTTCTCTGTATCTATGTTTGAATTTGGTACTTCTTTTTGAGGATTTTGGTTACAAATCAGTATGTTTCTGATCTGAATCGGTTGTGTTTGTAAGAAGTTGGAACTGAGCTTCTTTAGTTGCCGAATCTGAAAGGCGGTACTGTAATTAAAGATTTTACAAGATTGGTGTTGTTTGGTGCTTCTTGTAGTTGCATGATAGGTGTCTTAATAAGTCCAAAGAGAATATGGGGTGTTTCAATTGAAAGCCTTGACATAGGAGTATAAATCTAGCCTCACTCCTTTTTTGCTGATTTGTTGTTATCTCTCTTAAGAATTTGGGCAGAAGGTAGTGGCTTTGATCTCATGTACTGCTGACTATATTGTGATAGCCACCAAACTAGATCAATAAAGTAGTCGATAAGACTGTTACTGTCACTAATTGGAACATGAAGGGATTTTACCCTCAGAGTGAATAAGTAATATACTCTTGAAGTTTGATTCACTATATATGGAAGAGAACTTTCTACTAGATCCAGTGCTCAGGTCACCGAGGCTGAAGATTGCGTAATCGTTATTTGTGAGCAACTTTACAATTTCTCCATTTTGAGTATAATCATATATACCCCTGAATATCAGTACATAAGCATTCCTTCTCATAGCATAACTAAGTCTGTCTTTAAATTATCAATAGAGGGCTTGGACACTGTAGCTCTAATTTAGGCTCTCCTGAAAGTTCATCTTTTCTTATCAGTGAAGCACAACTCAGCTTCCTTGTACATTCATTCCTGTTACACTGTTATATGAAATGTTTTTAGTATTCTGAAATATGAAATGCCTTTCTCATGTGCATGTCATTTGTTTGTTGTGGTTTCTGTTCCCACCAAAAGAATCAAGTTTACTCATCCGCCTTAGTTTTTTCCAGGTCCCAGCCATTCCATTACAAAGACCTGATGATATGCAGATTCCAAACCATCCGTGGGTACATACTTCAGACTATGAAGATGACATGTGCAGTGATCAGGGAATTCCAACAATGATTACATGGTGCTATGGCGGCAAGGAAGTAGCAGTGGAGGGATCATGGGATGATTGGAAGAGAAGGTGCTAGAAATTCAATGTCTTTGCATTCATACAATTTCTAGGTTCTCATAATTTTTTTTTGTTGATGTCTAATTTATAATCCTCTTACCTTGTTCATTAGAATTCCCTTGCAGAGATCAGTGAAAGACTTCACTATTATGAAAGTATTGGCATCAGGTGTTTACCAGTACAGGTTTATTGTTGATGGACACTGGAGGTACGCCCCGGACTTGCCCCTGGCACAAGACGATGCAGGAAACACTCACAACCTTTTGGACTTGCAGGTAAATATTTATATCTTCTCTGTTCAATGGAATATCTAGTTTAAAGCAAGCCAGCAAAAAGGTTTACTCTTAAAAACAATAAAGCAATCTTATGAACCTAAGCTTTGAGGTATTTTGCCTGTAATTTCTAGATAAATCCAGTCCTATGCAGCCTTATTCTTGGAAATATGGCTATAACAAGTAGTTCTCAAACACCATTACTCTTGCATTTTGTTATGTTTGTACGGGGCATTCCTTCACTCTGCTGGAATAAAAATGAAGAAGATATGCTCTTTTCTGCAGTCAAAACCATTCATCATTGGGCTATGAAATTGTTTTTAGAGTAGAAAATGAACAAAATAAAACTCAGAAGTCTTGATCATGATCCATGATCACCTGTGCAAACTTTAATATGAAACAATTACAGATTCACTGTTTGCATAATTTTAATTTTGGTATCCGCATGAATGCTTAAGCGGAAGTGATTTTTATATTATGCTATTACTCTTTAAATGATAATGACTGCGTTCTTAATACGCAGACTTCGCTAAATTTTATATAAAATGCTCTAGAATCTAAATCAAAGCCTTATAATAACTGGTGAGGGGGTACCTTCAACTTCGAAAGGAGGAAGATCAAAGTTGTTTTGATGGGGACTGTGCTCTGATATTAGATAGTTTAGTTTTAGGTTTACTAATTGTGCTTTGTTTTCTATTTCTCCTTAGCCTTCGACTCAGCTTCTCTATAATTTGATCTACTACCAAAATTGCAGACTGATTTGATCACTTTGTATCTGCACGTGATTTTAATTTCCATAATTGTTCGACTGCAAGATAAGTTTTCTTTAATAGTACAATTATGCAGATGATGCTGTTAAATATTCTGAGTTATCAATTATGTGTTAACCGAAACACTTTTTCATGCCAACCATGTTACTAAAATTTGTCTATGCGATACTGTATGCGTCAATGCCACCATGTACTCTTGTTCATGAATAATATTATTTTTAAGGATAATAAGTCTATTAGATATGTACCACGACGACAGAGATAGACTAGTTCGAACTTCAGATTTCATTTTGTTTTCTATAGTTTAACATTCATCTATATGACATGAATTAACTTTGGTAGAGTACTCTCATGCAATAGTTTCCAAACTGCTTACCTAGAATTTTAATAGGCTGTTGGTTTACCATATTATTTTAGGCTCTTGTTACATTCCATGAATATACATATGTTAATGGAATGGTTACATAAACTAGGTTGTCTAAAGTAAAACATGCAAGTTTGTCTTTTCTGATTCTCTTGTAAGTTTTTCTCCATGCATAGTTTTCAGTCAAGTTTACAATGGATATACATATTTCCAGTACTACAAATGCTATTCTTTAGTTAATTATGTCAAATTGTATTTGTTCTTTTGCGTGTGCAGGATTATGTTCCCGAAGACCTTGAAAGCATTTCCGGCTTTGAACCTCCTCAATCTCCAGAGTCTAGCTATAGCAACATGCAACTTGGATCCGAGGATTATGCGAAGGAGCCACCAGCAGTTCCTCCTCATCTACAGATGACTCTTCTCAATCTGCCATCATCCCACATGGAGATCCCACCCCCTTTGTCAAGACCTCAACATGTAGTGCTTAACCATCTTTACATGCAGAAGGGAAAGTGTGCCCCGTCTGTGGTGGCTCTTGGCACAACTCATAGGTTTGTGGCCAAGTATGTGACTGTAGTGCTCTATAAGTCATTGCAGAGGTAACACCTGCATGCTCTCAATGGTTTGATTCCCTTCGTGTAGTTCGTACTATTACTGAAGAGGTAAATGTTATCCCAATCGGTTGAGCTCAGGGAGGAATCATCATGATACAGAACTTCAAAATTGTATTTTCTTTTTACATAATCTAAAGATCGTATCGGACTATTAATTTAGACTTCACCGAGAACATTCAGTTGGTTCATTTTTGCTAGACAGGCCTAGTTGTCATTGCAGGACATTCCAAAATGGAAAGGGAGGTCCCAACTCCCAAGTTGCATATCCACTTCCAAATTAGATAGCTGACATTTGAATATACCACATTTACAATATCTCTTTTGCATAATCTTTTTTGTGTCCAATCCTTTAATGGACTTGTGGTCCAAGTTCTGTAGTATCTATCACAATACTGGAAGGCTAAGTCTATTTGGTCTAATCTTCCAGAACCATAGAACCCAGATCATAATGGGTAGTTTTATAGAATTGGTCTTCTTCATCAAGCTGCAAGCAAAAGTATAATGATGCACAAGTTCAAGTTCAGATTATAAACCATTCAACTATTTTTGTTTTGTGCATCATGAGTGGGAAAAGGCAAGGCATTTTTGTTCTGTCACATATGCAACTCAAATATTCTCAATGAAGTCTTCTATCTCTGTCTCAGGACCACCACCCACAATTTAGTTCTTCTCCATGAATATCTCAGTATCTCGATCAACGTCGAGAGAACAAAACCTATTCGTTACTGCACCAATACATGACATCATAGTAGAAAAGATGCTAAGCATACCACAACAATCTCTATCTCGTTAGTTCATAAGCGTATACAAGATATGAACATAGCAATGAAATAGAAGACAGCTCATAGATGTGGACAGGATAGGATTTGCAACAACAATCATATTTTCAGCAAACTGAACAGAACAATATTATTCGCCATGTGCCTCAATTATTACATGAATTTCACTTATTTCATATTTTCACAAGCACAAGAGACATTCAATCGCGCAGGATGCAAAAGACTGGCAAGGACACTCTGCATTAATTCCAACATCTTATTAGCATTTATAGGAAATATCAGAAGTGCAAGAGCTATAGTTACATGACAGAACAAGCATTTGGGTTCTCATCACTGAACATTTGAGGGGGAGGATAAGCATACTCCATGTAGTGCTTGGAAGGCCAATATTCGCTTCGCTTGATGTCAAACTTGTTATCATCTTCTCCATTCCCATACTCGCCATCTTTCTTCTCTTCCTTTCCATCTTCCTTCTCCTCATCCGCCTTCTTCTCTTCCTCCTTCACTATCGAAGCTTGCTTCCTCGTTTTCTTGTACACGTCGCTGACCAGCTTCTCAGGATCAAGAATTCCCTTCACGGTTACTTTGTCATTTGCTACATCAGTCTCCACAGCGTCCACTCCTGCATCACATCCTAAAATTCAGCATTTCCTCACAAACACACATTTTGTGGTTATCAATTGTACACAAAAATGTATCAGTTCATCTCCTTACAATGATCTAGACAGTAACATGATCTATATATTTAAGAATCAAATGGGAGATGTGAAACAAGTAAGGTAATGTGTACCTTTGATCTTTTTCATCTTCTTCTGCAAAACTTGAGCGCATGCTTCACAATGCATTCGAACATTCAACACAACTGTTATAGGTTGAGGAGGCTGACAACATTGTGTTGAGTGCACAATCAGAGACAAATTAAAAAGGCTTCATGATGTTATTCAATTGAACCAACAATCCTTTTGCTTATATGGCATGCACCAAATGAACTTATCTCAGAAAAGTAACAAACAGAACTTCACTTTAAGGCATACAATTGCATATGTACATATAATATTTATATGTAATATTTTTTCTTTGTTGACTGTAGATAATCAAGCTGAGAGGCTCATTACACAATAAAAGTGGTGGAAAGTAGCAAAAAAGCACCCACCTTCAAAGCAGTCTTGAGACTTTTATTATGCAGCACATATAGTAGTAAAAATACGATCTTTTTTGCTCACAACAGTCAAATGCTTTTGATTACCAGGAACCCTTATGGAAAAACTTACCTTTACCAACAACAGAGGTGATTAGTTAACTAACCTCACATTGTTTCTACCCAAAAAAACTTTTAGTACCAATCTTTTCACACAAAATCCAGTCATCTAAGATCCTAACCAAAACTCATTTTACTCAAAGTTCAAAGCGTATCATGATATCTATTTACCAAATAGAACCTGAAGAGTTTTAGTAAAATTACAACACTAGACACAATTTCAAGCAGGAATGTGGATGAATGAGGATCATGGAACCGAATTCGTGGCCCCGTATTACCAGAAACAAGCAAAAACAACAGTCCACCACATGAAGTTGTGGCAGCAGTGGGAAAGCCCTTTAAATGTAGGGTGTGTGCCCCCTTACTGACTCAGCCTCTCCCTTGTTCTGTTACTTTAAATTTTCAGTGTCAGATTCACATGTAATATACATAGCCAGTTCAGCCACTGTATAGTATCAGCAGAACCAAGCAAAAAGGAGAATACTCAATTCCATTCTATTCAATTCATCCCTTATCATTACTCACCTAAGAATCCAACTACTCCAAACCCCACTTCTGGTTGGTCAGTTTTTTGATGATTCAAATTCTTACATGATGGTGCAAATAAAATACTGAATAAGTAAAATGAGTCACAGTTACCTCCTCTCTTTTCTCTTCTTCTTTGGGTGGATCTTCCTTCTTTTCATCATCTTTATTTTCCTCAGGAGGTCTGGGCAAAGGAGAGATGAGCTCAACTTTTCTACCACTTTTCTTTTGTAGCCTCTCACTTACCTTCACTGGGTCTGCTGATTTTCCCTTCACCACCACTTTACTTGCTTTGCTATTTGTTGTTACCTCCTCCACTCCTATTTCATTTTTGTGTAACATGAGCATGAAATTGAACTTACAAACAAAGAATGCAAAAAGTTTGAATTTTTAATCAAAATTCATATACCCTTTTAGCTACTATGTTTGTTTGTGAATGGGGAGACCAAGTTCACACTAAAACAAAACAAATATATGTAAGGATACGTTCAGGATTATTGCTGAACAAGTAAGAAGAATGGAACAAGTAAGAAGAATAGAACAAGTAAGAAGAATAGAACAAATAGAGATGAATAAACATGAGAGATAATGTTTCAAGTATTTGGGGATGAAGATTAAAATGGAAATCAAAGAGTACCTTGAAAGCCCTTCAAGGCTCTAGCAATTTTCCTTGCACAAGCCTCACAATGCATATCAACCTTGAGCACAATCTCTGGAGGCTCCTCCTCTCCCTTGTTCTCTTCTGGAGCCTCTCCTTCCTCCTTTTTTACCCCCTCTTTGTCATCCTATAATGATCAGGCACCACAACATACATTAAATTTATTTAAAAATCAACAAAAACATACTTGGGTTTTGTAGAGTGTATATAGTACTTACTTCACCCATATGTTGAGAGAAGATGGTTATGGAGATAGTTTGATTAGCAAATGTGTAATATGGAACTGAAGCAAGAGACTATAGAGAGAGAGAGACTAGCGTCTCTTGTCTTGTGTTGTGCTTATTCTTTTCTGAACTTTTGTTCTCAGTGGGCTGTGGGAATTGAGATGAAAGAGCGACGGTTTTAAGGTGCGGAAAGTGGCAAAATCTGACGTGGAATTATTGAATGCAGAGACCATATGTCCTTGTGCCTCGTCAGCATGTTCACCGTTCTGGTGTTGGTATTCACTGCAATGGGACCTATTACTATGTTTGATTCATCACTAATCAATGTGTTCCGTGCTCATAGTGGCTTCTTCTCAGCCTCTCATTGGTCTCTTACTCCATTTTTAGTTATTTTTTACATCATTGTTGTGATTTGAGTTTGGACCGTTAATTTTTTTAATCAACATGACTTCTTTTTCATGATCTAATTGTTTATAAGGATGATAACAAAATAAATATGACAATTTTTTTATGATCTCGACTTGATCGCATGACAGATTTTGTAATATTCGAATATGCTCTTATTTGAAATACTTTCTCATCCTTATAACAAGTAAGATGAGACCAACACCAAACCATCCAGCCAAATAACTCTAGCTGGCTACCAGCAAACTGGCCAGGAACTGGTTGGTACATTGCATCATCGAGCACACTACCAAATGCTACAAAAAAAAAGTTGCTTATCTTTTTGTCTCTAAGGAAACAAAGCCTCTGTAAAATCTACAAATATTGATTCTCATGATAATGATGCTGATGAATTGTAAGAGGAAAGGGTCTCTTTTGAACCTAACATGACGTGACTCCCAAGTGTCTCACTGATTCACCATCGCAACACCGAATGCTATTAAACCATTAATATTATCCATTGATGCGCATGCATCAATCATACATGTAGGATATGTGTGAAAATATCAATACATAATCGATATATAAGAGCACAAAATTTATATAATTCACCATAACAAAAGGAGAATAGTTTTGTTAGCTAGTGAGAAAATTGGAACTATAGAGATACAGAATGTATTAAAGATATATGCTTATGATAAATTAAGTCATGGAATATGTATTATTTTACTAATAGGGATGATAACGGACAAGTATATGACGGGTTTTGTAATTGTTGTCTCCGTAAAGTTGAAGATATCGAGTTCTCGTCGGACCGGAAAAAAATTCTTCTCTGTAAGAATGGAAATGAGACGAATTAAAGACAAATGTAGTAATTCTCGTCCCTTAAGATAGAAGACATTTAGTTCCTGTCAAATTCGAGATATTTACCATCCGTACTTTCAAATTATAACAGTTACACTTGTAACCAAAAAATAAACATATTCAATACATATTTTACAATATACGTGATAAATAGTAAAAAGATATATTATTTTGTACAAAATTATATATATTTAAATAATTATTAGATATCTTTCAAATAATAATAATGATTGAATATTTTATTTTTGGACCAATAATATGATTACATGTTTTTTAATATACAAACAATTTTGGTCTACGTTTAAAATCACTAAAAAAAGACTTTCTCTACCTTTAAAGAAGAAAAAAACAATAATGTGAAACTATTCATATATTTAAAACATGTAGTTTAGTACTAATAATGAGTAATCACTTCATAAATGCGTGCGGTGTTGGGTGATAGATGGAGCCCACGAGTTTGAATACGAAGCCCATTGGGCCACACTACACCAAACTCAAATTCACTGTTAGCCCTAAGGCTGAGGGAAATCCAGTATCTTCAGAAATTTGTTTTTCTCTTGTTTCTAAAAACAAAAGAATTTAAAAAGGTGGGACCCTTGGGGAAGAAATCCATTTAGAGAGCACCACGTGTATATGATAAGCATAAAAAACAGCATCATATGTTAATTTTGTGTTTCTAATAGATATCCAGACCTATGTATTTCATCAGATGATTATGAGTTCTGGCCCACAAACAACCTCGTTTTGAATCAGGAAAAAAGCCCAACACTCTTCTCATAGAAAGGTTGGCTCAACATAGTCGGGCTGATAAAACAACAAATTAGATGCCCCATAACTATAACACTAGAAATTCAAGTTGAAGAAATTAAAGTAAAATGTTCCATTCCAAAGACAATATTTTTTTACTAAGATTTATTGGGCTCAAGTTCAAGTTCATGACCATTAAGCGGTATGAATCTTTAACTTGAAGTAGAAAACCTCCTTCTTATTCATGACTAGTAAGCGGTATGAATCCTTATCTTGAAGTTGAAAAATCCCTTCTTAGAGCACTGAGTCAATGGTTTGGGAAACAGTTCCAGAATGTTCCATCTCCATCAATATTGGATCAAAGAGTTGATTTATAAAAAACATTAAAGAGCAACTAATAGCCTCT